>CAUYPK010008669.1:0-11185 GCA_963574355.1 Loris lydekkerianus | reverse complement strand
AGCCCACATAACAAAATCCCAAAACCAGAGATGTTGGCGTGGATGTGGAGGAAAGGGCACACTTCTACACTGCTGGTGGGAATGCCCACTAATACGTCCCTTCTGGAAGGATGTTTGGAGAATACTTAGAGACCTAAAAATCGACCTGCCTTTCGATCCTATAATTCCTCTTCTAGGTTTATACCCAGAAGACCAGAAGTCACAATACAACAAAGTTCTTTTTATTTTTATTTTTATTTTTTTTCACTTTTAAGTTCTTTTGGCCAATTCAGTACTGGGTTGAATTATGTCTCCCTAAAAAGTCTTGTTGAAGTCCTAACCTCTAGTACCTGTGACCATATTTGCAGGTATATTCAAGTTAAGAAAAGGTCAGACTGGCCTAGAGTGGACCTTAATCCAATTACTGGTATCTTTACAAGAAGAAAGAAATTCAGACACAGAAAACAGATGAGAAAATTTTGCCATGTGATGACAGAGGCAGAGATTGAAGTGATGCATCTGTAAACCAAGGGACACCAGTGATTACCGACAACCAGCAAAGCTAAGACAGAACCAGGGTCCAGAGTCTCGCTCAAAGCCTGCAGATTTGCAGTGGCCACAAACACCTTGATGCCAGTCTTCTCCTCACCTGCGCAACTATGAAACAATAGATTCCTGTTGTTTTCAGCAATCTGGTTTACTTGTTTACAGAAGCCCAAGAAAAATAATACAAATTCGACGATCATTTGGCACGTCTGACGCTGACTTCTCCCTCCTTCTCGAGGGAGGCTCACCTGTTGGCTTTTATAGTACCACACACTTAGTCATCCTTTTCATTCTTCATCCTCTCTGCAGGCTACTCTCCTTTATGCCCTAAATAATTATTTAAGAGTTCTCTGTTCTGTCCTTGTCTTTCCTTGCATGTGCCTTCAGTATAATGTCTATTCCCTTCATCCCACCCCAGATCCCCCTTCTGAAGAGCAGAGCTATGTATCTGATTACCTTCTGGTGTGCTCAGGAAACTCAGACCAGATAAGTGACATAACTCAAAAACAGAAATTTGGTATCACATATTTGCACTTACGAGTGGAAAACAACTAACGCACACGAATGGGCATAGAGTCTGGCATAGTAGATACTGGAGACTTGCAATGCTGAAATCACTTAATGGGTATAATGCACATTATTTGGGTGATGGCTATGCTAAAAATCTAGACGTCACCACTATACAATATATCCATGTAACGAAACCATGCTTGGACCCCTTCAATTCATATATATAAAAATCCCAATTTATTCCTGCTTTTGTGAAAAGTGTACATAATTAATAAACCATTGTAGTGACAGTTTTAGATTTACATAGTATTTGAACTCCTTTTATTAACAACTGGCATCAGGGCTATACATTTTTACAATTGACATGCCAATGTGAAGAACTTATTATGAACTAACGTCTGTAGTTCACTTTAGAGTCCAGTTTTGATGCTGTATATTCCATGGATTTTGGCAAATGTTTGATGGCATGTACCCACCACTACAGTAACATACAAGTGTCCCTGGGCTAAAAATTCCCTGTGCTCCACTATTCATTCCTGCCTTCCTTTTCCCAAACATCTGTCAAGTACTTTTATATTTATTTATTTATTTATTTATTCATTTATTTTTGAGACAAGAGTCTCACTTCGTCACCCTTGGTAGAGTGCTCTGACATCATAGCTCACAGCAACCTCAAACTCTTGGGCTTCAAGTGATCGTCTTGCCCCTGAGTAGCTGGGACTACAGGCACTCACCACAAGGCCCAGCTAGTTTTTAGAGGTGGGGTCTCGCTCAGGCTGGTCTCCAACTCCTGAGCTCAAGCAATTCACCCACCTCGCCATCCCAGAGTGCTAGGATTACACTAGCCTGGCCTGACCACTTTTTACTATCTTCATAGTTTTGACTGTTCCCGAATTTCATATGGTTGAAATTGTAAAGTAGGTAGCCTTTCCAGATTGGCTTCCTTCCTTCGGATAGTTTCATCTATTTCTTCCACATCTTTTTATGACTTGATAGATCACTTCTTTCATTATTGAAAAACATGCTGTTCTATAGATGGAGGCACCACAGTTTGTTTCTCCATTCATATTAAAGGATATCTTGGTGGCTAGCTATGTTTTGCAATTATAAGTGAAGTTCTTACCAGTGTTCCTGTGCAAATCATTGTGTGGACATAGTTTTCAACTTCTTTGGTCCATACCAAGGAGCGGGATGTCTGGTTGATATGGTGAGAGTACGTTTAGTTTTGTGAGAAACGTCCAAACTGTTTTCCAAAATGGTTTTACTGTTTTGCATTCCCACCGGCAGTGAATTTGATTTTCTGTTGCTCTACATTCTCCCTGACACTTGGTGTTGTCAGTGTTCTGGGTCATTCTGAAAGATGGATAGTGGTATTTCATTGATGAAATTCATTGAATTTGCAATTCACTAAAAACATGATTTTAACGCCTTTTAATACACTCATTTGCCATCTATAGACTCTCTTTAGTGTGGTGTCCATCCAGATTATTTGTCCATTTTCAAAATTGGAATTTTGAGGGGGTTTTCTTATTATTCAGTGTCAAGAGTTCATTGTATGTTCTAAGTCCTTTGTCATATATGTGTTTTGAATTTTTTTCCCCAGTTCCATGACCTGATTTTCCATTCTCTTGCCAGTGTTTCTCACAGAGCAGAAGTTTTTAATTTTAATGAAATTCAACTTACCAATTTTTGTCTTCCATGGATTAGACATTTGGCATTCTACTCAATGTCATTACCAAACACCAGGTTACCTAGATTTCTCTCCTGTGTTATTACCCAGGATGTTTATAAGTTTGTTTTACATTTGGGTCTTTATACATTTTGAGTTAATTTGAAGAGTATTTAATTGAATACTTAATTAATTGAAGTAGTTAATTGAAGAGTTAAGAGTGTAAGGAAGGCCTATACCTACATTCATTTTTTCTTTTGTATGTGGATATCTACTTCTTGAGCACCATTTATTTAAAAAATTATCCTTTTTTCTTTGACTCACCTTTGCTCCTTTGCCAAGGATCCATTGACTATAACTGTGTTCATCTATACTTGGGCCACTTCTGCTTTTCATGCCTCTGTTATTCTTATTACCCTGATAGAAACCTAAGTGTCATTCTTTACTCTCTCTCCCTCAAAGGCCATCAGCCACCAAGTCCTGTGCTAAGCATTTTAATGCCTTTTTTAATTTAATGCTACAGCAATCCTATATCTTACTAGGCCCATAATAAAAGTGAGAAACTGAACTCAGAGGGAAATCTACTTAAACCAATGGACTGGAATAACTTATTGTCTACCTCAGGCCACAGACATCCTATAAGTGGCCAGGAGTTGGACTTCAGGATCTGAACTTCCGAGCATTGCGATCTTTTCTAAGTACATTTTGAAGCCATTAATATTTCTTCATTGTCATTGCCACCATATGAATTCAAGCCACTACAATCCTTCAGTAGGTTTACTAATAACACTGTGTGATTCTTGTGTCCAGTCTGGCCCAAGAACTCCAAATGTGTCTTTCTAAAGTACACACGTGTTAGCACTAAACATAAAATTATCTCATAGCTCCCTATCATCTCTAAAGAAAGCAGATAATTCATAATATGTTGACAATGCCTGTCCTCGTGCAGATCTCTAATCCTACTTTACTCACCCCCTTGTACTTTCCTGCAGGTATCACGTCCCTGTTTAAATCTTTCTGTGTACATGTGAGTCCTTTTGCCTCTATTGCTCTTTTCTGTTTCTTCTTATAATTAATTCCTTCTTTTCACTGGGCTTGCAACTTAAATATTATGTCGTAATAGAGTTGTAAAAATTAGCAAAATAAGTACAGGATGCTTAGTTACCAATGTATAGTATTGTGTGGGGCATACTAATGTTAAGAAATTACTCATCGTTTATCTGAAATACAGACACATTGGGTATTTTCTATTTTATCCAGCAACCCTATGACATAGGGGAGTCTTCCCTGAAGCAATTCTAGGACTCTAGGATTTGGCAGAGCATCTCTCCGTCTTCTATTAATAACATAACATCCTGTGTTTCCTCCACCGCTGCCCTGTGTCTTATTTATATTCATGTAATACGTCCTGCTCTGCCATCATCCTTATACTCAGGCATTGTACCTTTTGCCAGTGTCTAGACATCCAATATTTGGTACTTGTTAAATATTTATTAAATGTTTTTAAGTGAATGGATTAAATACATTTAATTAATTCTAATTCTTAGCCATTTTAGGTTACTGTTAAGATATGTCTTGTAGCTTACCTTGATGTGTTTAGAATTAAATCAGAATTTCCAGTTTAGAGACTTCAAAACCATATAAATTATCTTCAGGTAATTCCTGATAAACCTATGTCTCAGCCCTATCAGGCTACTGTAACAAAATACCCTTAATTGGGGGGCTTGCAAACAACAGCGATTTATTTCTCACAGTTCTGGGGGTTGAGAAGTCCAAGATAAAGCACTGCAGAGGACATTTGGTGTCTGGTGAGAGCACTCCTTCCTCCTGGTTCCTAGATGGCAACTTCTGACTACGTTTTCACATGGCATATGGAAAAAAGTCTGGTCTCTTTAGGTCCTGAAAAGGACGCCACCTTAATGACCTAATCACCTTCTAAAGTTCCCCCCTTCTAAAATCATCATATTAGGGATTAAGTTTCTACATATGAATGGGAATAAGGGGGCACAAACATTCAGACCCTAACATATAGCTTTCCCAAGCATAAAGAGACGATGGTGCAAACCTGTAATCCTAGTACTTTGGGAGGCTGAGGCCTGTGGATTGCTTGAGCTCAGGAGTTCGAGACCAACCTGAGCAAAAGTAAGACCCTCATCTCAAAAAATAGCCAGGCTTGTGGCAGGTACCTCTAGTCCTAGCTACTTGGGAGGCTGAGGCAAGAGGATCACTTGAGCACCAGAGTTTGAGGCTGCTGTGAGCTGTGACACCATGGCACTCAACCCAAGGTGAAAAAGTGAGACTCTATCTCAAAACAAACAAACAAACAAAAAACAAAGTTAAAATGTAGGTTGTTGAGTTTGAAAGTCACTTAAATTGTAACAAGATATTGGGTTCCCTTTCTTTTCCAGAGGTTGGATGTGCTAGCCAAGATACTAAATATTGCTCTGCCCACTTGAATCCAGTGTTAGCGGAAAAATTATAATTTTTTTGATAATAGTCATCTAGGTAAATATTATTCTCCATATTATGTTTTGTGAAACACCAACTCCTCAGATTATTGATAATTATTACTCAAAAGCAAATTATATGTATTTTTTAATCAGGTATAAAAAAATAAGTTTAAATAGAATTCTGTCCTCTAGGAATTTTCACAATCTAATTTACCATATTAAGGTATACAGTGAATCTTTAAAAGATGTTGTATCATATAGTTGATTCTTCTAATCTAGTCAACCACAGAATCTTTTATTTAGGTAACAAGTAATTTGAGAAATACTGATATAGATTTGTCTATCACCTCAGGGTAAATGTTTACATCGATTAGATTTTTGTTGTTAAAAACAGGTTCTTTGGGATACCTGACTCAGAGATGGGATTACAGAACATATCTGACAGATCTAGCTTTTCTAGGTCAGGTTCATCTGTCTTGAAATAGAGCACTCAAAATTTCCAGAACAAACATCCTTGGGATGTAGCGTAGGTAAAAGAAAGTTTGTGTTTGATGCAGAAATAGGTAAGGTTATAAAGAGCTATGTAAAATCCTTGAGTAGTTATATATAATTTGGTTTGCTGAACATTTAGCATTATTGGATTTTAAAACAAGAACTTCAAAGGTAGAATACAGATCTCACTAATGCAAAGCACATGTGGTACGGCTAACTCTACCCACAGGCAGCAGTCAGGGCAGGCCTGGTGCATGATCAGAGTACATGGCCACCGTGAGCTGCAGTTCAACGGCCCCAGAAACACCTATTTTTCTTCCAAGCCTTACTTACCTTTATCTTTTAAATGAGGCTAAGTGTCACCAGAAGAGTTAACATTTATAGTGTTGCCTGTGAAAGATGGCACATCAAGTTATCAGTACCTGTTCTCCTAAAAAATTGGATTCATTACTATTACTCTTACATTCACTAATATTAATATGTATTTTCTTTTTAAAACTTATTTCTCACAACTGCAAAGATGTGGAATCTAATATTAATATTTAATAATAGGAGTTACCATTTTTCAATCACATATGCCAAGGACTGTGTCAGTTGCTTTATGTGACAGTGAAAATAGCTAACATTTTTGATCATTTAATGTGCTATACACAATGCTAGTTTTTTTTTTTTTAATTTTTGTTTTTTACTTGTATTACTTCATTTTATTCTTTGAAGAGCTTGACAGTGATAGCCAAGATGCTAATAAATACTGCTCACTTATTCAACCTTGGGGGTGGGATTACCATTTTTTTCTGTTAGTCATCTAAATAATGACTTGAAATCTATCTTAACTTTATATCCATTTTACAGATGGTGAAACTAAGGCTTAAGAAACTTAAATGGCTTTCTCAATAGGTATGAGAAGTGACTGAGACAGGCTTTGAAACCATCTTTACCTGACCTTCAAGCCTGCATTATTAAAGCTCTGTGCTGTTATAAAGTTCTGTCCTGGTTTGGACAGATATTGAGGCCAGTATTCATATCAACTTTCATCATGGAAGAAACTTTGCTCAGTGTCTTGACAGAGTAGATACAGAGGTTTCACGGTGAGAAAATAAAGATATAAATTACACAAAACTTCCAAAGTTAGCAGAAGCGCCAAATGTGAGATTGGTGGAACAACATACAGTTTGGTGATGGGGAAGAAGATACCGCAGGAAAGGTAAAAAGTGGAGTGGGATGAGCCCTTAGTAGAGCAAATTGGCCTTCCCAACAATTCTTTCAGACTTTAAGGAAAAACTCTGGCTGTTTAATCTTTGCTGGTGTTTTCTATCTAATTTATAAACCTGTCTAAATAATAAAATAGCTCTGGATGGAATATAATGTTTTTCATTTCTAAAATCATTAGGAAATAGACCACTTGAGGTCAGGGTAACACCAAAAAGAATTTCCCAGCACTAAAACGAACCACATTGCAATCTGTTCTTAAGTGCTTAAGCAACGTTCTGAAACTGCCCCATTTATGGGAGGCTGGAGAAAGGAAAAGGGGCCTCTTGTGAACTTTTCAACCACAGAGAGAAGTGTGATTTTAAAAACTATATTCAAAGTGATATAACAAGTGCTGGATATAAGTTGGTGAGTTGCCTTACTTAAAAAGAAGTGGCAGTAAAAAAATATTCTCCCTGTTAAAAGTTAAAATAATCAAATTTTCAGAGATTAAATTTCTGAAAGCCATAACTAAATATTTTATGTTTAATGTTCTTTACGTTCTGTAACCAGTTTTAAATTTTTTATATAAGTGCTGTTTCATTAAAGATCTCATGATTCTTTTTGTAACCTCTTTTTGAATGACTGTGCAATGTGGATTGATATTAATTAAAACTGACATTTAGTGATAACAGACCCTCTGCTGTTAAGAGGCTTTGTAATATAGAAACTGAGAATTTGTCATGGTGGTTGTTCGATTTCAAATGTGTCCTTTCAAGCAAACTGACCCAGGAGAAAATGTTGGTTACTACTCTCAGAGCTCAAATGGAGGGGAGATTATTAATAATGGTTGATATAGTACAAAGGTTAATCTGGCAAATTATTACCCTACTAGGCACTTTACCAATCACTTTAAAAAGAACTCAGTAAGACACCTACTATTATTATTCCTAGTGTATAAAGAAGTGTATAAAACTAAAGTTTAGAGAAATTAAGTAATTTATCCAAAGTCATATAGCCAGTCACTGGTAGAATCAGGATTCAAATCCTGACAACCTGACTCCACAGGGAAAATTTTAACCAGCATGGTGTAGATCTCTTGTAGAAAGATCATTGTTAGAAACCCAGTTCTGACACTTCCAAGACCTTCATTTCTCAATTTTAGATACTCTATTGATGAAATGAGGGGCTAATCTACCTGAGCCCTAAAATTCATTAGCAGTCTAATGTTCAATGACTTCCTTTAATTGTTATAACAAAACCTTGGAGAAATGGTTACTTGTGCAGTATCCACAAGTATCCACTGCAAATGGAAAAAACTAGAGAGAATGAATGGTGATTTATGAAAGGGGAAGTTAAAATCAGACCTATTAATAACTTATGAAATACAGTGAATTCATTGAGTGCTCCCAAAACACATGACCCAAAGATTGCTTTTACAGATGCCTTTGACAACTGCCTTCCTGGCCTTGGACATTAAACCTGGAAAACTTGTTTTGTTTGTTTATTTTGTTTTATGTATATGAATGTAGATGGCTAATAATGGAGTGTCCTTTTTCTCAGCTATGTTCATATTTAATAGTATATTAGAAAAATGTTGCCAAGAGCTGTTCAATTCTGTTTCTAAAATATGCTTGTCTGACTTTTTTGGGTGTTACCAAAGGACTTTAGTCTTTGTTTGTTTTCAAGTGAACTTTTCCTCTTTGTAACTCCATCTTCCACTTTTATTAACCAGTCAAGCATGTTTTACTTTAAGCTGTGATAAGAGGATCAGAAACAGCTTCCCCACATCTAAGGCGATCTTAATCAATTGCAAGGAATACAGACTAGCATGGTGTGGAAGCTTCCTGCTCAGAGGAAGAAGAGATCTTCCCAGGATTATTACTTTTGATTCTGTTGATGGAGAAAATTAGGTAACCTTGAAAACAAGGTACCTTTGCCTATGAACCATTTTGAAAGGACATGAGATAAATTGTCACACCACCCCCCACCCCCGACCCTCAGCTAACCTTTCACTTTTAACATATGTTTTGAAGTGCCAGCCATGTTGATTTCCATGGCTGTTTGGATACAAGGTTCAGAGAAACCTGCTGCCCCCAAGACTTTAATCCCTTTTTTGAACTTTGAATATAAGCATTAAAGATGCCTTTACGGCTCACAGAAGACTGGCTGGCTGGCATTAACTAGGGAACCCCCCAACAAGGTGTGCTAGGTACCCCCTCATTCAACATGACTATGACGTCTTATTTCTCAGGATGAAAAATAAATAGTGTAAGCTCATTGTGCTGGCAGTGATGAAGTGGTGATTGTGTGATGGAATCTCCTGGATATATTGAATTCTTTTTTGTGGCACAGACACAGAAAGGCTCACTGGGTTCCGGACATTTTCTAGGTTATTTGAATGTGAATTAAGCTTTTGTGGGCAGACATTTACCTTTCTATGTTATGAGAAATGAAATGAGAAATAAAAGAATAAACGCATAAAGTGACAGGATACTGACCTAGCAAAAGCAAGCAAGCAAAGTATCAAGGGTTGGGTTTTAGCAAAGATTGTTTCATTGTAGACTAATCAAAAAGAATAAATGTACAGTTAATCATAAGGCCTTCAGAAGAAGAAAAAAATAAGTGTCAAACACTTTGAATCTTCTCACTTTCTCTTTAGACTCCTATTAACCTTCATTCTTTCTTCTATTGTCTTTGCTACCAAGGCTACCACCTTTGAAAAAAACCGTCCCTTTTTTATTTTTAGTTTTAGAAGAAGGAAGGTCAAATTAACAAAATGAAAACCAAGTCTCACTAATGCCCAGGGTGGGGGCTGGCAGCCTTCCAGGAATGCTTTTCCAAAATACTGGTCTCAGGTTTTCATTGTTGAGGGGCAGGGAGAGGGGAGGTTTTGGAATACTGGGAACCTCTGGGGATTATCACCGGCTCAGACACCTCATTACCGGACTTTAGAGGTAGAGTGAGAGGAGAGCCCTGGAGCCCTGAAGGATCATGGAGAAGGACTTCAAGAAAGTAGCAGTGTAGAAAGAAAAAAAAATAATAAAAAACACCTTTCATTTGTGATATTAACAGTGTTACTTAGCTTCCAATCTATGTGCCACACAAAATTGCCTCCTGTGAATTGGCACTTAGATACTAAATTTCTAATAAAACAATCTGTAAAATCGTGTTAATTCAGCATGTTAGTAGGTTTCCCAAATTCAGTGCTGTATGAAATGTGTATTCTTTTGCTCTTCTGTAAATTTCTAGTGTGCAGAGATACGTTGCACAATGAATGACATATAGCACGAACTCATTAAAAATCTGTTGAATTAATTAAAAATTAAATGCACATATAGGCAATGTAGCTATTTATCAAATCTGAATACCTACCTTAGTCAAGTAGTATGCTAAGTATTACAAAGGATACAGTACTGCAACCTTATATATAGATCCTGCCCCGCAAGGGGTTTATAGTTTATGACCATGACAAAAGTTCGAAAGTCCATCTTACATGATGTCAATTGCATTAAATTGACCTTTGAGGACATGAACAAAAAATTTTATGTTCAAAGAATTTTATGTTGGACTTTCAATTAGCAGGAATAGATTATCTTTAGCTTTTCAAAAATCTCATGGAGCTATGAAGACAGTAAAGTATCACCATTAGACAAATGTAAGTGTGTCAGTACCATGTAGAATAATTCTCCAAAGATCCTTTTTTACTATGATAGCAGCTATTTAAAAATGCATCTCAATGCAGCATGTGTATGTGTGTTGTTCTAGATGCTTGTTATATTCCAGACAACAAAACAAAATTCTCTGGCCCCATGGAGTCTGAAGAAATAAGTGAAATAATGTGTTAGAAATAAGTGTTAAATTAAATAAGTGTTAAAAAAAATAAGTGTTAAATTAAAAACAAAGTGGGACAAGAAAGCAGGGAATTACTGGGGTAGAAGGGGCTACACTACAATTGAGACGGTTGGGGAAGGCCTCATTGTGAAGGAGGCTTAAGGGAGCTGTAAGACAACCACCAAGATATGGGGAAGAATAGCCCTGTGGGCAGAGGAGACCTGATTGCCCTGCCCTCCCCTCCCCTCCTCTCCCCTCCCCTTCTCTCCCCTCCCCTTCCCTCCCCTCCTGTCCTCTCTCCTCTCCCTTCCCTCCCCTCCCCTCCTCTCCCCTCCTGTCCTCTCTCCTCCCCCTCCCCTCCACTCCTCTCCCCTCGTGTCCTCTCTCCTCTCCCTTCCCTCCCCTCCTCTCCCCTCCTGTCCTCTCTCCTCTCCTCTCCCTCCCCTCCACTCTCCTCCTCTCCCCTCCTGTCCTATCTCCACTCCCTTCCCTCCCCTTCCCTCCCCTCCTCTCCCCT
>CAUYPK010008668.1:0-82108 GCA_963574355.1 Loris lydekkerianus | reverse complement strand
ATGTAAATGTCTTCGCACAATAACTAAGAAAATGTCAGGAAGGCTATGCTAACCAGTGTGATGAAAATATGTCAAACGGTCAATGAAACTAGTGTATGGTGCCCCATGACCACATTAATGTACACAGCTATGATTTAATTTTTAAAAAAATTAATGAAAAAAAATTTTTTTTTAATTGAAGCAATAACAAAAAAAAATTTTGTACATATTTGATCCAAATCATTGCCATACTAGCCTGGTCTTGTTTTCTGCCTCAGGACAAGACTAGAACATAACATATTTCAATTATTTAATTTAAGTGTTAATTAAATTTTTGAGGATTTTTAAATACTCCATCATTTATAATAAAACATTTTAAAACTTCTTTTAAGAAATGAAAAGGAGTGGCTAGAATTTAGAATAATATCAGCATCTAGTAGATAAACATATATGTATACAATTCTTTACTCATTTAAATGTTATTTTAAAAATTAAGTAACAAAAATGTATATCCTTTAAACTGCAAACATATTTAAATGTTAAGTTTACATGCGTTAGTGCTATTTTGACTTTTAAAAAATAAAATCAAGTGTAGACTATTTTTTAATTTGTATAAATTCTCTTTCACATAAGTATCTTGCAAACGGCTATTACTCTGAGAAAAATCTATACACAGCGGCTCTTCTGTTTACAGGAAGTGTTTTGCCCTGAGAGAATAATTTTGAGGATTACGGCAATATTCTCATCGGGTACACTTGTGTGGTGTTAGGCATACATTTTATAAATTCATTAAAAACAGACAGAAAGTCCTCACACTCCTTGCTAGAACAGCGTTCTTTGAATCCAAAACATTTATTTCTTGAGAATTTTCGTTAGAGATTTAGGCGACCAATATGGGACTTTTAGGTGAAGTTGGCAATTTAGTACCAAGTGTAGATACCAAAGAAGCTACGCTGTAGAAATAATTTCTTATGATCCCTTTCATTTTTACCATTCCTGTCATTCTATTTTCCAAATATAGAATCATAAACTCACTTATACTGTATGAAATAAAAAGTTGAGTTTCTCTTTCATTCATACAAACACATAAATATGATGTAAATTATCCCGACATACACATCTCTGTTTTTGCTAAATTGCTCCTAGCAAAAGCCCTTCAAGGATTTTCTTTTGATATTAGGAGCCACATTTCCAACATGATCTAGAGAAGCTGTGCATTTCTGACCCTGTCTGTCCAACATCCCCATCCATGATTCTCTTTGAGCCTTTCCAGTCTATGAACAGGTGTTAATTATTTTCAACATGTTCATATTGTTCGTTTTCTTACATGTTCATGATTACACGTTAATAAAACAAAATCTGACAACTGTCTTCAGGTCATCAAATAGAGTTAGTGGAGTTAAAGAATTTCTTTTCCTTGACCTAAAGTGAATTGTCGTATATGTCTGGTCTGCACATCACGCATGCCACAACATCTCTAGACCACTGTATCACCCACCGAATGTGTCGAGATATTCTCCAGGCAGGAAATCAGGGGGTGCTGGGGCACCATGTGGTAATAGCAGTTGCACGGTCACCCCGCTGGTGGATGTAGAGGAAATCATGCCTGAACCTTGAGCACATTCAATAAGCAGTCTAAGTGGCATGACCATTGGCCAAAATTTGGCTTATTAAGTGATCTCATAAAATGCATTTCCATAATATGACATCAGGAGGCCTCAACTGTTCAATACAGGATGACTTAATCTCATGATAAAGGGGCTCAGAGACCCTCTGCCCAACCTCAAGACATTTGTAGGAAGTGCTCTTTTTCTTTCTCCATTTCAACCTCGTTATTCCCCCCCCCACACACACACACACATTTCAGCCGAATCTTCACTTTCTCATGGGAACCTTCACTGACACTCTCAACTAGGGCATAATTCCCTGCAAAGCATTCTCAGAGCCCTACGTACCTTTCCCTCTCAGCCCTGATCACACTTGTAATTACATACAGTCTTTCCTAATGCGATAACTTGATGAATCTCTCTCCCTCATTAGATAAACAGAATACGATGGGCAAAATCTGGCAAACAGCACCTAGCATAGCGCTTTGAACATAGCAGGTGCCTGACAGACTGAAAATGGAATGAGGGTTTCCATGCATACGTAATGACGGCGTCTACGCATATGTAATACGGCGTCTGTGCATACGTAATATGGCGTCTGTGCATACGTAATAACGGCATCTATGCATACGTATACGTGCACAGAGGAAGTATAAGTACAGTATGTAACTGATACTGCATGTGCATGTAGTATAAAAAAGCATTTGAAAATATACTTATTATAAGAAGCCAAAATATGTCAGTTCCACTTTCAAAATGTTGCCAGAGGCCTTAGGATATTGCAAGTTTAGGGAAGAAAGAGAAGATTTATCAAGAATGCAATGATAGGAATTATGGGAAAGCAATATATTTATGTAGTAGGCTTTTGCTCTTCAAATGTCACTTTGGAGAAGCCTTTTCAGAACTTCAAAATGGGTTCCATTCTCACTCATATTGCATCAACTTGCTTTTTTATAGTTCCTTTCACTTATTACTTTCCCATCACATTTGTTAACTGTCTTCCCCACCACCATTCCAGGTGCATGAGGACAAGCTTTTTCTCCATCTTATTCACTTCTAGATCTTCCATGCCTAAAACAGAGCACAGCAAAGGTACTAAATAAGCACTTCTTACATTTAATTTCAACTTAATGAATTAAGGTGTTGCATGGAATTGTTGACACTGTCTGAAAGTTGACTCGATACCTCTCTACACAACTATTAGATTTCGGATTCTTTCTCTGATGTAGGTAAAAATCTTAATGAGTTCAAATGGCATTATTCAATTGCATAAGTATTAAATGCACATTTAAAAACTCACTAAAGGGTATTTTCCCTAAACAGTGAATTACTGCATTTGTGTATATATTCATGTAGACCTTTCTGGGCCATACTGTAATTGTTCTAAATCTTAGGTAATATGAAAAGAAGTAAGAATTATCTATAATACAGAATAGCCTATGGAGCTGATTGCTCTGTCAAACTTATTTTCAGAATAACTCTTGCAAGGTCTTTACTTTATTCTCTGTATAGAAAAGGCTTACCAACCCAATTAAAATCCAAATCTATGGTGCTCAAGATGATTTCCCACTTGGTGGTTGAGGGCTGATTTCCTCTGCCTTTCACACTACGTTTGGTTCTTGAAGGAGAAAAAAAATCATGGAGTTGAATATAGAAGAACAATGGAAAAAAGTAAAAAAATGAAATGTCCTTCAGAAGTATTTGACAGGAAGAATAACAAGAAAAGGCAGCAAGGTCAAAAGCAAGGTGTCAGTTATGAATGATTGTATCTGTCCCTTGGCACACTGTCATTCACGAAGGTTGATAACCATTCAATGCAAACAGAAGGACAGTATTTTATGAAAAGGCTATCGGACCTAACCAACCTCATTTGTCTTCCTTGAGGGGTGGGGAATAACAAGAGAGAAATTAAAACAAATACATGCATGTGAAACAACAAATATGTACAAATGACCAACAAATATCAAGAAAAGATTTTTGAATGAATTTGCTCTTCCCAAAGGAACACCAGTATATGTTGTTTATAAAGTGAATAAAAATATTTCAGCAAGTATTAAAATTCTGAATATTAAATCCTCTGAAAACGAATACTATCTACAAATAGACACAACATCAAATGTATGTATGTGTTACTATTCAGAAAAGCATATACTTTCTATTTACAAGGGAATGGGAGAATTTTCCCACTTACTTAAATCACTGGGTCAGTCAGAATAGGTATGCTGGCTTCCATTTCCTTAACAATAGACAAGTCAAAATATCTATAATTTTACTCTCAATATATACTAATGAAATAGAAAGGTATATTGAATAAACCTAAAAAAAGTCTATAGGAAAAAGACTATAATCATGGAAGAATTAAATCAATTACAAGAGATAAGTCTAGTCGTTAACTCATACAGGATGGTAATTAAGTAGGATAAAGAGTAGTTTATTAATTAAAGATTAGAACCCCCAAATGAGAAAATTAATTTATTCACTTTTCCACTTATTCAACCCATATAGAAAGCATCAAGTCTGTGTTAGACACCCTTCAACTTGCTGGTAGAATGATATGATGATAAAAACAAAACTAAAAATTAAGCTTATTTTTAGCCAGGCATTGTGGGGGAGGGACACCTGTAGTCCCAGCTACTCAGGAGGCTGAGGCAAGAGAACCGCTTAAGCCCAAGAGTTTTGAGGTTGCTGTGAGCTGTGACACCACGCACTCTATAGAGGGTGATGTAGTAAGACTCTGTCTCAAAAACAACAAAAAAATTAAGCTTTTAAAATATAAATTCTAAAGAGGTATATTTAATTTGTTCAATGAATATTAATCTTCCTTATTGCAAGTGAGGACACATAATGAAACCTGAATAGATATGATTCATATTGAGGCTGTATTTTCATTCAAGTTAATAAATATTAAGTGTCTTTATATGTCATTAATAAAGCTGAGCATCACATAGGGAAAAAAGACATGATTTAAGTGGCTCACAAAGCAATGGGAATGAAAACATGAGTATTTATATTACACCTTACTGTCATCAAATTCCATTCTAATGTAGAAAAAAGAGATAGTAGTTTCCATGGGGTTATGGTGAAGAGAAAGGTCAGTATAAAATTAGAGAGGTGCAATAAAGTATGGAGCACTTGAAATGGGCTTTGAAAACTGAAGAGGATATCATCAAAGGCATAAAATAAATTAGAAAATTCCAAGCAAAGAAAACCAGATTATTGAAGGCACTTGGGCAATGATTTTCAACTGGTGTGCTATGAGAGGATCTTAGGTATGTCATGAAAATTTTAAAGAGCATTAATTAAATTCTCTTCAAAAGAAGTTCAAAGCTCAGTTATTCTCTGTTTTTTTTTTTGTTTGTTTTTTTTTTTAACCGTAATTTTTTTTTATCAACGTAATTTAAATGTGTTGTGAAAGTTTAACTACAGGTTCCAGGATACTGTGAGATAAAAAACAGTTGAAAAACACTGCAGTGGAGTATGGAATTGTTTGAACACAGTATTTTGGAAAGCCTAAATAGTTTGATATGGTGAGGATATCAATTGTGAATTAAAGACTCTTAGAGTCAAGACTAGTTATGAAGCCAAGATCATATTCTGATTAAGTGTCTCTTATTCTGTGCTGAGGATTTGAGAATCAATGAGAAGGCACTGACGTTATTAAGCAAGGAAATAATGTGATCAGATCTGATTCAGAAAGATCAAGCTGGAGACACTGGGAAGGATGAATTTATGGAGAAAAAGAAACAGATGCAATTATACAAGGGGTGTATAAGGAGGTAGGGAATTAGGGGAGTAAAGCCCGAGGCACCCGAGAGTAGCATTGCCTTGGAATAAATGAGAGACTTCAAGGTTGCACTAAAGGTCTAGTTGACATTAGCTATCATAAATTCATAATGGAACTGATCAATATAAGTAATAAGTTTCTCAGTAGCTCAAAATCAAGAATAATCAGATGAAAATTATTGACCATATGGAAGTAAAATGTTTAGGGTAAGGCTGAGAAAATTTGGGGCTACACCATTTATCAGGAGACGTCACAAGCTTAGCAGTTGGGATTTCAGGCTCTGGGTACAAAGTGACTCTGTTACTAGTCACATCAGTAACTAGTTGTGTGACTCTGGGAAAGTCACTCAATTTTATTTTCCTTTGTTTTCTTCATTTTATGAATGAAGAAATAGTAATACCCCATCTCAAGCCTACACAATCAAGTCTGTGTTTTAAAACTCATAATTGTTCACATTTTAGAAAGATATTATACCACACACACCATATATAAGGTGAAATAACACAGCAAGTATGTATTAACAATTCCGTAATAAAATACATGAACACTTTCAAAGTAAAATATATGATTATTTATATTCAATGGAATAAACAAAAACTATAAAGAACCTCATCTGGGTTTCTGTCAGATTTGATGTCATACAGAATTATATTGGTTTTTACTTGTAATTTTCAGAGCTTTTTAGACTTTGAATTTATGGATGGGGAGTCTGTAGACTTTAGCTTGTAATACTCAGGTAGGGTTATGATGATTGAAATAGATCATATATGTTAAGGCTTTGGGGGATGTACTAGCTCTTCAGATGGTGATGCTGGGGGAAAAGAGGCAGAGATTAAGAAAACAAGTAGGATTTGGGATTACCAAAAGATGAAAAAGAACTCTTAGCAATTTGAGAAATAAAACGGCAGAAGATCATATTCAGAGCCTAGAGTTTTGGAGTTAAATTCAGAATCAGAATTAATTTCAGGTGAATTAAGCTTTTCTGAGACAATCACCTAGGTCTGGATGCCTAACATTATAAAAGAGGACGTCAGGTAAACATGTGCATGAGCTTTATAGAGAAGGAATGCCTTTGATGAGATTAACCAAACATGAAGGAGACCATGAAAGCTACATGAAACTGAGATGACCCACTCCCCTCCTAATCGCCAGTACCTCTCCCAAAGCCTCCCACCCCAACCCAAGAAGAAGTAAAGATGGTAGAGAAAGTGACATTGGGCCAAAGTATTCTTCACTCTGCCCACCAGGTGGGGACGCTGACCTGGAACAATTGATACTGCTCAGCGCTTCTGGGCAGGTAAGGAGAAAGAGGCCAAGTATTTACAGTTCCTGGTATTTCTCCTACAGTAAATTACTGTATGCAATTGGATTTTTGGTCTGCTTGCATATATGCATATAGTTATATGTAGTATGTAGAAGTTTCTTTTTTTCATTTTTATTTATTTTGTTTAGAGACAGAGTCTTACTTTGTCAACCTGGGTAGAGTGCTGTGGCATCACAGCTCACAGCAACCTCCAACTCCTGGGCTTAGGCGATTCTCCTGTCTCAGCCTCCCGAGCAGCTGGGACTACAGGCACCCGCCACAATGCTCGGCTATTTTTTTGTTGCAGTTTGGCCGGCGCTGGGTTTGAACCCTCCACCCTTGGTATATGGGGCCAGTGCCCTACCCATGCTGCCCTGCCCAAAAGTTTCTTATTGGGATTACCTTCAAAGGAAATTCTGTGTTTTATTTCTCTGTATTTCCCTCTCAAAGATGCCTAGTACAATATATACTACAGAGATACTCAGTACACTATAAAGTGATTGACACTTTTCTGACATTCCCGTGTCTATATATTCTATAGAAATTACAATAATACGAATGAATTTGAAATTACAAAAATAGTAATGCTAATAATAACCTGGAGAAGGGCCTATTATTAATTCATTTTACATATAAAGAAACTGAAGCTCAGAGTAGCTAGGGAACAGGACTGAAAAAACACAGGAAGAAATATATGTGTAGAGCAGAGATTGAATCCAGATTTTCTTAATCTGATACTCATACTCCTGAAACAGGAGAGCTAAGCCAACAAGAGGTTGTCTGCAAGAGGTAATTTAAGTCCCTGCTAGACCAATTGTAATATTTCTCTTTAAAAAGGCAATAGCAACACTTACTTTATAAATTTATTATCCAGACGTTTTAATTGCCGAAACCCCAGGATGAGAACTAAAAATAAAATTTTGATTTGGTTTAGCCTTCCAATTTATTATGTATATAAAAAACATTAGCGCCAGGCTCATTAAGGTTTAATATCATAAAAGAGTTGTATGCGTCCCTTAATGCCTTAGGCAATTGCACTGAGACCCAAATGCCCATCAATAGTGGATTAATTACTGAGCAATAAATGGTGAGATGTTTACTAGGGACAAGAATAATACAGAAAGAATAATTATTTAATTATTGCATTTATTTATTCACATCCTTGTTGCAAGGATTCAAGAAATGGAGATGTTAGGATATAACAAGATAAAACAGAGATAAAACTGGTACAGAAAAAATTCAAGTATGCACAAGAGCAAATCCTAGTACGCTGATCTAGATGTCAGCACTGGCATTCTTCACAGGCACAACTGTTACTGGAAAGAAACTGCAAATATAAACAGGTGCGTACATAAATACCCCAGTATATAACTGAAAAGAAGGTAATGGGAGAAGTGTTAAAAGAACATATTAAAAAGGATGTACATTTTTACCCATAGACTTGAGATGACAGAATTCCTTCCCATGTATCAAAAACTGAAAATTTCAAAACTGCGTGAGAGCTAGCAGGAAAAAAATGTCCTGATCAATTAGCGATGTCTTTCAAGAAAGCTGGATGGAAGACACTGACGTTTTTGACAAATATCTTCCATGCCTTAAATTTCATCATGAGTGACAAATGAACCAAACTCTTTTACTATTTTGTCTTCACTCATTGTATTTACTTTAGTTTAAGCTCAATGGATTCTAATGGGAAAAAAAAAAAAAATAGGTCTCTACTTATTTGACATACTTTTAACAACCAAATTTATTCATTTCTTTATCTGAAACATGAAAACTGTTACATTTACCTTATAGGCTTTTGCAATGGTTGGAAATGAAGTGTTTAAAGCTATTAACATGATGTTTCACATGTGGAAGACATTAACATTTTACTAATATATGTTCAACTATAAATATGTATTATAAAGACGGTTAATGAATCAAAAATATTTTTCTAAAAATAAAAGTGATCATCACTCATCCTGTTTTCCTTCCAGTGAGACACTTTGGGAGGGGCATGAGGAAAAATATAGATGCATTTCTTAATTTCTCATGGATTAGATTAATGCTCTGGGATTTGGGGAGGAGGCAAGACTAATGAATAAGCTGGTAGCTTATGGCTCAAAGGAGACCCCAAGGACAAATAATTAACCTCATTTTAATATTTAACAATGCATTTGCCCTACTCCACAACTCTGAGACCACAGAAATTTCTATGTTAAATTTATTTTTTCCAGTCAAGAAATGGAGCCAAACATCAACTGGAGGTTTTTTCCTTCTTTCCCTCTCCAGTTCTCACCATTTCAAGAGAATGCACTCCCTTGTCTGATGGAAGAGGCTTCATGTCGTTCCTTCTGCCCTTGGAGTTTACAGCCACCCACTGAGAACACGTCATCCTTCCTCTAATCCACACCTACCTTCCAGCTTAAATATATGGATAGACAGTGAGATATGTGTACATAAACATGTACAAACATACACACATATGAGGTTGGACAATCATTTTCATGAACTCATCTTAGAAAAAGCGCTGCATACCTCAGGATGAAATATCGCTAAAGTCACCTTCAAAGTCCCCCCCTTGCAAACTGTGCACCCATGCCAGTACCTCATCCCCCTTCAAAGCACTTTTTCTAGGATGAGTTCATGAAAGTGATTTTCCAACTTTGAATGACAATAGCAGTGATGGTTATTCCAGAAAAAGAATTCCAACATTGCTCTGAAGGGTGGACTAGGCGCTGGCACAGGTGCACAGCTTCCTAAGGGGAGTACGTCAAAGGTGACCATAATGATATTCATCAATGAGATATGCAGCAGTTTTTCTAGGATGAGATCATGAACTTAATTGTCTGACCTTGTAGGTACACATGTGTCTATCAGACCTATTCAATGCTACCATTTCTTGAGAGTCACTAGAGGCCATTCTTTTTCCATAAAGGTGACTCACTGATAATGGCCCAAGGGAAGAAGGGGACTGCAAATAACAGGTTAAGTCCAAACTGGGGGAAAATGTCAGAAGATATAGTCAAAACTCTATTATTAAGGCTAATAAGGAAAAGATTGACTTTAAAGGCTAATGAAAAGGGCTTGGGTGTATCTCACATTGTTATTTAATAGCTGTTTAAGAACATATCACCATTCTCTTGGAAATTCACTCTGGCAGATGAAAAGATCAGGAAGGAATGGCCCCCAAGTACTTTTTAATGATGTCATTAAATGCACGACTATTACATTTTAAAAGCAAACCCCCAAATCATGTCAACCATGACAACGATTTTTGAAAAGTGGTCTTCTTGTTCTAAACCCATCCTCTTATCCTTTGTTAATTTTTTTTTTTTCACTCTTTAGTTCTTTTGACATTCAACTTTCAAGACATGCCCTTTTGTCATCGAGACACTAGAAATTTCTGGTACCTGAAATTAATCCGGCTGCTGGTATCTGCTGCCAAGAAACTCAGGTCAGAATTTTACTGCTTTTGGACAAAGGCCATTTCAAGAGTTGGAGAGCAAAAAACTCATGCAATTCTTAAAGCAAATTTCAACACTTAACACCAAACTCAACTGAAGGTGTTTCTGAATACAAAAGAAAACAACACTGAACTCTCCATTTCACAAAAGCTATAAACACATTCCTGTAATATTTCAATTGTCATGTCACAATTACTTGAACTCTGATTTTTGAAATGTCTTGTGTAAAGAAGCAGAGCTTATAAGCAATGTAGTCTGTTTGTGTGTGTAGTCACATCAGTAATGTTTGTTTTTTAGTATTTAGAATTGAAATTAGTTACAATTCCATTAACGAACAATTGACATGATTCCAAAACATGAGCTAGATTTCCAAACTCTTGGGTCAATTCATTTAACTAAACATATATTCTAAACACAGTTCAAAGGGAATCATTTTTCCCTTTTATTTTGGACTGCACATGTTATATCAATCTCTTCTTTAATAGGTTTCACTGATTAGGAGTCAGCTTCTTCCCACATCCAATCATGTTGTTTGGATGGTCCTCTTTTTGTGGAAGGAAATCAGACTCCCTGCTACATGTCGCTGTTACTGGAATTTGGTCTCGGGGACTCAAAGAATGAACCCACAGACCACAGATCAGCGATAAGATAGGATTTATTATATAGAAAAGAAAACAGAGAAACCACCAGAGCTTCTGGCAGAAGGAAAGACCCAAGTCTGAAAAATCTCAGCCTGGGTCCTGGGTCCAGGGGCACACATAGATGCACCTGTCCCCTTCATCTGCACCTGGTCAGAACTTGGCAACAAAGGTGAATGAGCCATTCCCCCAGGAAACTGACCAAGCCCAGGAAACCCACATGAAATTGCCTAGGCCTAGGTAACTATATATAAAATTGTCCAGGCCTAGGAAAAGGGGAGTCCCCGTTCAGCCCTGAATGGGGGAACCATGTATCACCCCTAGGTCTGTGAATTGCTCATAGGGGAGTAGCAGCCAGAGGGGGCTCCCTAGGTCCAAGGGTGGTTCTGGAGTTGACATATAGCAGCACAGGCTGTGCGGTGGTCTCCTCTAACTAACTAGGGACCCACAGGCTTCCTCTGCACTCACCCCTCTCTGCTGCTTCCTCTGCGCTCACCCCTCTCTGCTGCTCTTGGTTCCCCAGCCCTGGCCTCCCCACCTCTGCTGCACTAACACCCCCAGTTGGAGCTGAAGGCCGGCAAGTCCTCCCTGGTGGCAGGTGCAGCCCTAGCCAGTGCGCCTCCACCCTGTACCACCGCCTTTATGAACAGAAGGAAGTGCTTGGGGCGACACAGAGCTGCCAATTACACAGGTCTCTTTTCAGCTTTATTAACAATAAGCCTTTGCACAGCGTGAAGTAGAAACACACAACCTTCTCCCAGCGCCTCAGTCTGCTCTTGGCAGCTGAATGAGTGTGTTCACTTCTACACACCTGATGACGGGCCACTGGAGTCCTTCCTCTATATTCCTCCATGGACACCTGAAGCCCCGCCTGCACCACTTTTCTCACAGGCAGGGTGACTTACGGCTGAATGCATTTAGTTTAAACATTGCCCTCATCATTTTCTTACAGTGCTTTACTGTAGGTATTTTTACTGGGAAGTGGCATTTTCACATTACTTTTATTTTAAAGCCTATTATTCCTTTAAACTAAAATAAACCACCTTAAAGATATTAGAGCTATTATAGCATTTGTTCACAGAGCAATAATGTCCCTAGAAGGACAAATTTTGAGTACAATTTAACAAATAGATTTTCATTTTATTATAAAATGGGGGGTGGTTACCATATACTGAATCTGGACTTTGTTGGAACAATTTATCAATTACAACCTTGGAAAATCTTCTATGTAAATTTTGGATGACCCTCAAGCTGCAATTACTAAGATTTCCGAAACTTCTTCAATTGGAGTTAGCATTTCTTTCTTTCTTTTTTTTTTTTTTTTTGAGACAGAGTCTCACTATGTCATCCTTGGTAGAGTGCAGTGGCATCACAGCTCACAGCAACTCAAACTCTCAGGCTCAAGTGATTCTCTTGCCTCAGACTCCCAACTAGTGGGACTACAGGCACCTGCCACCATGTTTGGCTATTTTTTGTTGTTGTTGTTGTTGTTGCAGTTGTCACTGCTGTTTGGCAGGCATGGGCCTCGGTGTATGTGACCAACATCCTAACTGCTGAGCTATGGGCACCAAGCCAAAGTTAACATATTTTCTTGGTTGATCTGTAAAAGGCATCCTCCAACCTGTCTGAATGACCCAGGAAGCCATGGGGAGCAATACAAAGGCTTAAGCAGCTCACTGGAGTCCTCACTGCTTAGAACAGCGGCCAGTACAGCAACTTAGAGCACGTCCCTAAGGCAGTCCAGAAAGACAGTGCAGACCTCAACTAACTTCTCTCAGAGGGATACTTGAAGCCCCAGAGTCCAGAATGAAAATTTTACCATTATTCTACACTTGGTATTCCTCATCCACCTCTCCAACCTAATTAGTGATACTTCGTAAACTTCCCCCAGTGAAGAGAAAATGAAAATGTAGACCAAACAGACTTCAGGAAAGAATTCTAGACAAAAAGTAAAATCTGGTTTATCAGATTGCATAATGTAGTAATTATTTTACATTGTTCCAGTAAACCACAGACTCGGGGTATTCTCTATCTCATCATGAGGTATAAAAATGAAGTTCTCATTTGTTCAATTTCACTCTAAATCTATGTCTGGGGCCAGAAAGAAATGACCACTCTATGCACAAACAATACAGAGTAATAATTATATTTGCTATTTAAATCCTAACAGATTATCTACTAAGCCTTCAGGTTTTATACCGTGACTGATCCAAACATTATAGGTCTTCTGGTGTTAGTCTGTGGGTTGCTAAGTTTATGTCTTGTATGTGATATTTTAACATCTAAAACAATTATCTTGCCAATATCCTTGTTATTGTTTTGTTTGAAATCCATTTCTCAAACATTGATTACTAGGCTCTGGCATAAAGATATTTTATTGATCATAAAACTGCAAAGATATTGCACTGTGGCATTCCATTTCAGGACTGCATAGTAAATTTTGCTAAATAGTAGTGATGCCAACATGGGGTTAGGAGAGAAAATGATGTAAACAGCACTGCACATGTATACACGGAAAGCCCTAAGTGTTTTCTAAAGGTTAAATAAAAGGGTTTTCCTTTGCAGAATCTCTTCCTGGAAGAAATGCTGCTTTGCTGCTCCAGCATCTTTATCCGTCTTCCAGAGGATTTTCCTCATTACTGGGACCATTCACTATTCTTTGTTGTGTTTTAATTATTTTTTGTTGCATCATCAAAGGCAATTTGCTACAGATGGGTCCAGTCATGAGCTCCTTCGATCCTTCTTGGCACAAACACACTAACTTTGGCTCTGATCTTTGAAATCCCTGTACCTAAGACAGACTCTCAACATGTCTTTGAAGTGGATGGTTTTAACTCTGTATGGGCCAAAGCAAAGGCAATAACCATCTGCTTTTGAAGACTGGAGGAAGATAACCAAGTATAAAAATCTTTCTCACGAGCTACGGACAAGCTGATACTCTGACAGTGGGGGGAAAAACAACACAACCAACCTTTTGAACCATATTAACACGACTAGTATAGATGGGATATACTGACCAAGGAAGCAATTAATCATCGCTGCATGTGATAAAATTTGTTATAATAAAATGTGTTTCTTATACACATCAGTGTGTTAAGCTTTCAAACATTCTCTAACCCTCTTGTAAGACTGCTTGTGTTTTCCTTCAATGGTCTCAAGTGGATTTGATCTAACTTATTATTCACATTTAAGTTAGTGACTTTTTTTCTTTCATCTCCCCAGCTAGCATTAGAATGTCAGTGCTTAGAATCAGAGTACACAGTAGACCCTGGGTTCAAATCCTGGTTGTACTTGACAGAATTTCTAAATCATAGTGTATAACAAATTCTAAGTTTAACGCATGCACATGTACACACACACACACACACACAGGCATCAGAAACAAGTGGCAGAAAAGACAACATCAGGCTTATCTGATTTGAAGGAGCGGTAGCTCTTTGAGGCAGCTGATGACACAGTGAGAGCCCTCCCATTAGCTCAGCCTCTGTGCCCCAAGATCTTTGACAATATTTATCATTCAGAGCCCATAATGGACCAACAGAGAAAGTATTTTGCAATTAGAAGAGAGGGTACTTAGGTAAGTTACATGAACAAAATCAAAATGAATGAAAACTCAAAAGAGAAAAGTAGCCCAGCTTTTTCAGAAAATGAAATGTACACATCTGATACTGGAGGGGAAGATGGTTTGCCAGCCATGACCACTTCAGAGTCTCTTATTTGAAGGATACTGTGAGTCGATGATGATGTCACCAGCCCCTCTGCACTACATTTATTATTTATCTGCCTTCCCATCCCTGGAAATTTCTAGAAGGAAAATACACTTGTTAACAATTGTACAATATTGCCATCCAACACGGTATACAAAGACGTGAGTCAGACAAAGGACGTATAAGGACAGAGGAATCTAAGAGATACAATAACACGGCTTTCAAGATAACATATTCCTTATCTAGATGAAACTTGATTAAATGGATTCTAACCCAGAGAGAAAATCACTGATGCGTGCTACTGAATATATCTCTATATTCCTTTAGGAGGAAACTTATTATGGTCTTACAATAAGTTTCTCTTATAAACTTGTAACTTTCTCTTCTCTTATAAACTTATCATTCTTCTCCTCTGCATACTGGACATAGGGAACAGCAATTCCACCAATGAGACACCACAGAGACAAAGATCCGATTGTTCCTTTTAATGAAGATAATTTTATCTTTCCGTCTATGTATTCTTTCCTTTCTTACTAGCAAGATAGTATTTAGTTCACTGATCCACCTAGTAAACATGCCTACCTGTAAGCTTTATAAATAAGAAAAGCTGACTGCCTTCAGGAGCTCAGTGTCTACTGGAAGAAAGAGCTATAAAACACCATATCGTAACTGCTACAATTAAAGTTTGAAAATATTGCAAAGACCACTTTTTGGGGGAAGGAATATTTCAGAGGAATGCTAATCCTGACTTGTTTTTAAAATGTAAAAGGTTTAACAATGCGTCTTCTTTATACTTTCATGGTTTTACACATGATTTTTCTTCTTTCAATTGGAAATTGAAAAAAAAATTGGAAAGAAGGAAAATCACATGTAAAAGCATGAAAGTGTAAAGGGGATGCATTGTTAATGAAAAGGTGAGTAAGCAGATGACAGGGGAATCTGGTGGCAGTGGATGGGGACGTGAACGTAAAGGCGGCCCACTGGAGAAGGCTATGAATATTGAAATGGTTTGGGTTCATCCTCTGTGGATACAGGGCACCACCAAATGATCTTAAAGAATGAAATGTATGTGTTTCAGAATGCTACCTTTTGGGGGCAGTGTAAGTAAAATAACATCATAAGGAGGCCAAGTAGATATGGAACACTGTCCTGGGTGTGGAGAGAGAGGTGAAGATAGAATGCAGGGGGACTAATATCAGCTGCTATGTGATAAGGGCTAAACGAAGACATTGGCTACAAGAAAACAGAAAATTATGAAACATCTAGGGTTCAACTGATAGAAAATCATGATTATTGACTTTGGGAATTGAAATATACAGGTGTTTATTTTTGTTTGTTTGCTTGTTTTTACATGATGGTGGATAAGGAGATATCTCTTATGTGACTCTGAGAAGAAGCTTTAGATCGTGTTTAAATACATGACAAGCTTTATTTTACCATGACTTTAGTAATCAGAAATGTATCTAGGGAAAGTTGTATGACCATAACAGTGTAGCTCTGGAATTATTCTCTGTCATAATAAACAATTTGAACTCCACGGAAGGCACTAGAGACACCTATTTATTACAGTGTTGATAGATTTCAGCCATCACCATGAGTGTGGGAGTTTATTCAAAGGTGGACAAAACCTTAAACCCAACCTCCACAAAGCAGGAGGTTGCTGAAGTACCAAGGAAAATATAAAATATACCTAAAGAAATAGTAGGTTAGTTTGAAAACATCATCTTCTATTTTTAGTCTTCTAAATCATGGCATTATGTTTGAAAGCAACATACATGTGTGGGGGTTGTGAGGTGCATATTTTATCTACCTATCTATTACCCAGCTAGGTAGTTAGCAGAAACTCTCTCTCCCCTAGTCAAAGATAAAATATGATCATTTCACAACACATATTAATGAAGATTTACATTCATCCTAAGGCTTCAAATTCTATATGATAAAAATATTCATATTGCAGGTGAATATAAAATAGGTTGTAGAGACCTTTTATAGGTCAATCTATTTTTTTTTAAGAGAAATTGATCCAGAAGACAGATGTGTATATGTGTGTACATTTCCTCTTATAATTCCAGTCCCAGGCACTCAGTAAACATCTGTTGAAAGATAAGGAAATGGTATTTGTACACCATATCACACATTTATATTAATATTACGTGGCATATACTACAGCCCATATACTGTTATACGCATTCTACTCACTCAGCACTGAGATCTTTACATTACGTTGAAGGAGTAAAAATAACACTCAGTAACTGCTCAGGATATATGTAAAATGAATGAAGTCAGTACGGAAAAACCGTTCAGGAATGTTAATGTCACATTCAATAGCCTATTCATTTTAAAAAGTTGTAACATGTCACAACAAACAGAGAAGTACGGAATGCTATTTCAGAAACTCTACGTATTTACAACTACTTTGGGGAAGATTAGTCATAAATTTATAAAGCTATTATAAAATCGGGAAACTGTAGGTATGCACAAAATCAGAGTTTGATTTGTGTTTGTTCAATATATCATAAATCCAATGGATTAGACAGTTTGATGTGAGATACAGAATCTAACAGTGGACATTTACGGCTCTATGAAAGGGCACAGTAGGGTGGCCACACGAACAGAAAAAAAAAAATGAGTTAAAAGATCCAGCCCCTAGGTAATCCAATATTTATAAGCGGGGCAGAGACAAAAGAATTGGAAAAAGAGGTAAGGAGTAAAATGTGGGGGATGTGGAAGAAAAGCAAGGCGGTTTGGTGGCCCCAAAGCTAGAAAACGACAAGGTTTAAAAGCAGAGGTGGCCAAAGACATTGAATGTCACTCAGTAGTCAGGCAATGTGGGGACCGCACAGTGTTCTTGGCTTAGTGGCTTTGTCCAGAGCAAATTCAGTGGTGTTTTAGGGGGTAAATCCAAGTTAATTTAGGAATGAATACAAGTCGAAGAAACAAGAGCAAGAAGAGAAACCTTGTTGAACAGTTTTCCTGAAGAAGCAGGTAGAAAGAAGTGGTAATGGAATAAGAAATGAGTATGTTTTAAAGATGCTTTTGTGCTCATTTGTGCTGATACAGAGAGGGGGAAGGTCGAAAACACAGGAGAAAAGACATGAAGGAAATCAGGGCTCTGAGCAGGACAGAGGGCTTACAATCCAGAGTGTGAGCAGAAAGGAACTGGAGTAGAATTGTATACAAGGACGCTGTGCAAGTCGGTCGGTGCCAGACTGCCCAGACTGATAAACAAAAATCACAGACTCTCCCCACCCCCACCAGCTGGCAACGAGGAATTGCGGATCTATCTGAGCGGGTGAATACTGTTAGAACTCACATCACTGAAGATTTAAGCTGGATGTCCCCATAGCGATCAGACTCCAAGGAAGACCCTAGTCTCCACCTCCTGGTGTTCATTGAGCTCCGGCCTGTGTGGCCCCTGGCTGGCCTCTCCCCACACTGAATAGTGCTGGCTTATATAACCCTAAGGGATCATGGAAATGGTGGTGTGTGTTTCTGAGGCTAGGTCACAGAGAAACCATGTCAACCATGGCTAGTGTCAACCATGTTCTGTTGGATAACTCACTTGGAAGAGACAGTTTGCGTGGCTTGAGGACACTCAGGAAAGCTGATGAAGGGACCCATATGGTGAGTGGCCAACAGCACCTGCCAACAGGCAGAACCCACTAGCCAGACAGACAGGTGAGCCACCTGGAAACAGTTCCAGTCACACCTTCAAATAGTTGCAGCCCTGGCTGACGTCATGACTGCAAGCTGAGAAAAATCCTGAGGCAGGACCACCCAGGTCAGCCCCTCCTGGATTCCCAACCCAAAGATACCATGTGGGGAAAAAAAAATCTTATTTTAAGCAGTTCAGTATCAGAGATATTTGTTAGAGAACAGTAGTAACTAGGAGAAAGGATTCAGGGAACTAGAGAAGATGGGATGGGAATAGAAATTGGAGATATATGATTTTCTGAGGGAGAAAGTCATTATAATTGCTTTCTGCAATAATCCAATGTCTAGAATAGTCACACTCTCTTTATTAAACAGGTTAAGGCTTTTATTAACAATATTTAAACTCAGATTGGTTTGAAATGAACACAGTGGTCACACCTTGAAAAAAATTACATTTTAAAGTACAAGCAGTCCCTAGTTTACAAACATCTGACTGATGTACAATTTGTATTTAGAAATGAAGGATATGATAGGAAGTCCCTGAGTTACAAACACCCAACTGATTTTGACTCACACTTACAAGCAGAAGCTTGGAAACCTATAAATGATTTGTTCCTAGCCACAGAGAAACATCAAAAATTTCTTCACTTCCTTTGTACATTTTTCATTACAGTAACAGGTAAATGTACCCATTCCAACTTACATACAAAATCAACTTAAGAACAGGCCTACAGAATCTATCTCACTCATAACCTGGGGACTGCCTGATTGAACATTACTGAGAAATTTACTAGTATCTTCCACGATCCATTTTTGTGAGGGACTCATGAAGTGCCCTTGGACCCTGCCTGCACACCACTAACTGTCCTAATCTTTTGGTGCACTCTTGGCTTAAGCCAAAGTCTTCAGCAATATCAGCTTGAGATGCCCTGCCAGCTGACTCTTCAGATTCTCGCTATGGAGGTCCTGGCCTCAGATAATTTGGGAGACAGATGGGCCCCTCGTAACTTGGATTCAGTTTAATTGGCACCAGTACTCCTTTGCTTTGTCTGGTTCATCTGACCTGATTCAAACAAAAGATTCAGGGGAATTTCCAGATCTTAAAACGCTGGCACAAACTACATCAATTACAAGAGGAACGTCAATTTCTTCTGGAAGTTAGGCAAGTTAGTTGAGGAGCAACTGTGTTCTTATAAACCTGTAACAATTTGTTCATAGCCACAGCAAAACCTCAGAAATTTCTTCACTTACCGGTAGTTTGCACCTTTTTCATTAAAAGTCCACTTCATTTAGTAATTAAATGAGTACCTCTCTTTACCATTCCCTATTGTTAATGCTAGTAACTCATATGTGTACAGAGACAATTTATGAATACTTTAAAATATTTATTATCTAGAGGTTGAGGATCAGGACCATACCTTTTTCTATTGGAAGCATTATCTAGCATGGTTTTGCACTTTTTAAAATTTCTACAGATGGGTCGAGGGAGGGCAATTGGTGGGAACATAACTACAGTGCATTTTACAATGGTACATGTTAAATTTACTAAGTGTAGAGTATGAACGTCTTAACACAATAACTAAGAAAAAGCAGTGAAGGCTATGTCAATCAGTTTGATGAAAATATTTCAAATGGTATATTAAACCAGTACATTGTATCCCATAATTGCATTAATGTACACAGCTATGATTTAATAAAAAAAAAAATTCTACATTGACCCTGTTTAATATGAAAGCCATCCTAGGCTCTTTTCAAAAATAATCATGCAGAAATCATCTCTTCTCTAGAATGACTTCTCAAAAGAGAACGTTCATAAACTTAAAAAAAATAGCCAAGCATTTAAAAGGTGGTAATTTGAGCATGTCTTATTAAAAAAAAAAAAAAAAAAATGCATCCTGCTTTCCTGTTTGGTAAAAATATAAAAATTGTAAAAATGACAATTTGACTGCCATTTATTAAGTTTAAAGGTGCTAATTAATTTTATTGGCCTGAAGACAGTGTAATAATACATTACTTATGAAAATACAAGTCATCTTAACAGATACTCAAAAATTAGAGAGATTATATCTTCAAATTATTGAGTTCACCTAACAACTCAGAAGAAGGAATTCTAAAATCATTAACAATTTTTGATGAAAAGTGTATATAACCACTTTCATTTAAATAAATGCAAACCATATGCTAATCTGAAGCTATGATTGATGCCCAAACAGAAAAATTCATTTTGTGCATGTGACTTATTAGGAGGCACAGTTAGCTGGATGGCAGCCTAGGTGGGTAGCTCATGAGACTCTTATAATTTCCAACTAAATCTGTCTTTTGTTGAGCAGCCTTTAGAATTTAGCCCTTTGACTCACCTGACCTGATGAGCTGACCATAATACTTAATTTGGAGTCCTGTTTCTTCCTACTCCAATCTTACTTCCTTTTTTAATTTTTTTACTTTTATTTTATTTATTTTATTTTATTTTTTATTTTTTTTTTGAGACAGAGTCTCACTATATTGCCCTCGGTAGAGTGCTGCAGCATCACAGCTCACAGCAACCTCAAATTTTTGGGCTCAAGTGATTCTCTTGCCTCAGCCTCCCAAGTAACTGGGACTACAGGTGCCTGCCACAGTGCCAGGCTATATTTCCGTTGCTGTTGATGTTGCAGTCGTCTTTGCTGTTTAGCTGGCCCAGGCTGGTTTCAAACCCACCATCCTCAGCACATGTGGCCGGCCCATAACCACTGTGCTACAGGAGCCCCAGAATTACTTCCTTATTAAAAATTTCAGATTAATATAAGGGTACAAATGATTATGTTTGTGACTGTTAAAGTCCAATTTGTAGTTGAGCCACGCACCCAGGAGGTGTGCCCTGTACACTTGCATTGTACCCATGAGGTGAGAGCTTTCCAAACCCCTTCCTTTCTCCCCTCAGTCTCTCTCCTTTCTTCCTCCCCCTTCCCCCCCGCATGTGACTTCAATTGTGTTTTCTTTTTCTTGTGTGGGCATGCAGTATAGTTGTTCCAATCTTCTTTGATTTAGAATTCATAATGTTATTTTTTGTTAAGAGTCCATAGTGTGTGCCACCAATTCCTTAGAGCAAGCACTAGAACCTTCGAAAAGTCTATACCAGGGGTCCTCAAACTTTTTAAACAGGGGGCCAGTTCACTGTCCCTCAGACCGGTGGAGGGCCGGACTATAGTTTTTTTTAAAAGAAAACTATGAAGAAATTCCTATGCACACTGCACGTCTCTTATTTTGAAGTAAAAAAACAAAACGGGAACAAATACAATATTTAAAATGAAGAACTAAAGTTAAATCAACAAACTTACCAGTATTTCAATGGGAACTATGGGCCTGCTTTTGGCTAATGAGATGGTCAATATCCGGTTCCACATTTGTCACTGCTAGTCGTAACAAGTGATGCAAGTGTGCATCAGTTAGTCCCAAGACTGAGAGGAGTGAGAGACAGAGAGGAGGGAAGTCGCAGAGTGCGGCGCACATTCCACGCATGCGCACTGCAGGCCCAGGAACTGCAGCTAAGCAGGACAGGCAGCGGTGGCAAAAACACCACGGGCTGCATAAATGTCCTCGGCCGGCAGCATGTGGCCCACGGGCCGTAGTTTGAGGACCCCTGGTCTACATCCTCTGTGGTGTAGTTCATACCTCTGGCACAGAGGGACTTGGGGTGTGCTAGAAGTCTGACCTTTCCATGGAGGGACACTGGCCAAATAAGGAGCAGGGACATCAAGGTGAAGACCTTGGGACTCAGATGCCTCCTGGTTAAATAAAGACTATGTATGGTCTAACTTGAGCCACAAAGTAAAACGAACAAATATATAAAATAAAAAAACAAGAGAAGAATTTTTTTTGTTTTGTTTTGTTTTTTGCCTGCATTTCTTTTTTTCTTTTTTTTTTTTAATTACAGATAAAAATATGCACCATAAATGTGGCCCGACCCATCAGGAGAAGAATTTTTGAGAGAATTATTGAGGCTTTTCCACTGCAGGAGAGAAGGACAAAATGAGGAAATTGTAACAACCCAAACTAAGGAAAATTCATCCAAGGGGAATAAGGAAGAATTTTAACTGTGAAAACTTAGGAGACTTGGGGAGTCACAGCAGTTTGTGTTTTCAAATAAAAACGTATCCTTCAATTATAATCCAAATAATTAAATAAATAAGAGGAACTTAATGATTGGTGTGAGCTCCATGGTAATATTCATGAAAAATGAGAGTTGGAATGCTGTTAGACAGAAGAGAACCACAGACATTCAAAGACTCAGATTGTCAATGTGTTCTCTTGAGTTTCTCTCTTTACTTCGAGTACATCTAAAACCTCCTTTTACTCAATTAAGGCATGTTTACAATTTGCTTCGGTTATGCCTAATTTAATGCATTCAAAAAATGTTGTATCTACTGCAGATTACTTTGTCCCATGTGCATAATTATGTTTTTGGTGTTTAAACAACAAAAAGGACATTTTGATCATTTTAATTTCAAATGTACAGCTACATTATGATTCAAAAAGGACATCACAGGCTAGTTGGTAAAACAAACCATGATTTATAATTTTGCTTCTACAGAAAAAGAGCATGCTACAAGTTCCAACCTGCTGGTTTGCAGGTGATCTTATGGAAAATAAAACATCCCCTGTATTTGGGCTGTCTATAATCATTAAGACCGTAAGTATTTTGCCTGAAGAAGAGTAACAACGTGCATAACTCCTTTTTTTAATATCTATTAATAAGATATTTATATTTATATAAAAATGTATTTATATATATATTTACATACAAAGCTGTGCCATTTACAAACTTTCTAAGCAACTCCATGAATGCTAAGTTTCCAGGAAACTGCTTGCCTGTAGAGGTCTTGGGGGAACAGGTGTTTCAGAAGATGCTGATTATAATACTATCACCAGCTGTTGCCAAGAGGCCTTAATTATTAAATCCTTAACTTTAATACATTTCTGAGAGTAACTGCCAAATTTTCATCTTTAACTTCAACATCTTTCTGAACACAGCTAAACAATTCCAATGACATGCTGGATATCATATCAGCTTGAATATTGTATGGCAATCTAAAACTAATTCATAATCTTCTTCCCCCAAACTAGGTTGATCTTCCCAACTTTTCTGTTCTTCCTAATTGTTTTACATCGATAACTCAAATGAAAAACTTAGCATTCTTAGTCCCCTCTTAAATTGGCTGCCCCATTCAAAATGTTAACAATAACTTTTAAAAAATTTAATCACGGGCTGTGCACAGCGGCTCACGCCTATAATCCTAGCACTATGGGAGGCCAGGGTGAGTGGATGGCCTGAGCTCAGCAGTTCAAGACCAGCCTGAGAAAGGCAAAGCTCTGTCTCTACCAAAAACAGAACAACTAGCCAGGCATTGTGGTGCATGCCTGTACTCCCAGCTACTCAGGAGGCTGAAGCCAGAGGATCACTTCAGCCCAAGAGTTTGAAGTTTCTGTGAGCTATGATGCCATGGATAGCTGGGCACAGAGTGAAACTGTCTGCAAAAAATAAAAAATGAAAAATGAATTATCACATAGACTGTATCTTATTTGTAACAAGGTAGCTTATCAATTATTACTTTGTGACAGTTTTAAATTACAACTGAATGGATTTTACTCTTTTTCTACCTATAATGAGTCCCCTGTGTCACCATCAGAGCAATGTTCCAGGGGGGAAATGTAGGGATTATTTATCCAGAAGTTTAATTATTGAACTGAGCATATTATTACATAAAAGTCTGAAGGGTCGACAAGTAGAACTTTATTGAAGAAAACACTAAAAGATGTATTACACTTAAAAGGAAACTGAACTCAGAAGGAAAGAGTGAGAATCAATTTTGAGGAAAAGAATTGATAATATCATTTTTTAAATAACTCAGTGCCTGTGTGGTGAAGGAAAACAAGGAGAAACTAAAAAATAATAATCTGGTAGATAGATGAAGATGATTGGGAGATGATAATTAAAATGTCCTACAATTCTTATATTTTTCATGATTCAAAGGGAGATACTCTGATTGTGCCTGTTAAAATAATTAAAATTGGATATGTAATTTTCAAAGCACAGATGAAAAATTGTCAAAGAAATCTTTCTCAAAATCAACTGAACATCAGAAAATTGGCAAAAGCAGCCTGGGACAGGTACAGTAAGCTGAGTATTACCGTTGAAGTATTAGTGTGCTTTTTTCGAGGACCTATATCTACCAATACCTCAGACAAGATCTGAAATAGTGTTCCCAAATGATAAAATATTAAAGGTTATTTTGCAAAATGGAATCAGTGTAAAATTATTATTTTTTTATTATTAAATCGTAGCTGTGTACATTAATGCAATCATGGGGGCACCATACACTGGTTTTATAGACTGACACATTTTCATCACACTGGTTAACATAGCCTTTGTAAAATTATTAATAGCTCCTAAATTTCAAGACTACTTATTCGTTTATTGTTGTGAAGTGCGATGAGGTTAGCTAGACCTCTAATCTCTGAGTTTCTGTGCCTTATCTGTAAGATGCGGTGAATAACTAGATTACATCATGCACCTGTTGGTGTTCCCACACACAGGAGGTTTCCACAATCGGTGTTTAGCATTGCTTTCTTTCCAAAGATTTCTAAATTCTATCAAGGTGCTCAATCTGTGAGAATAAAATTGTATTCTAAACTATGTCACCCAGGGATATTGCTTTTTCCTTCTCTGTAAAATGAAATGTTTGGTCTACAGAGTGATAGCTTTTAATTTACTCGATGCAGGTTCTACATGTAACGTAGCTGTCAGAGAAAACCATGGTACACAAATCATGGAATTCCCTTAACAGATAACTGGGATTTCCAAGGAGAAAGATGGCAAGAAACAAGATCAGGAACATACAGGGAGTCTTCTTCTATTTTATGGGTTGGCTGACTCTGCCTCCTGGTGGTTAATTTACTGCAGTGGTTTGTCATTTTCCTTGTGAGTTGATCACTTGCAGGAAGTTATGTGTTTACGTTCTACATGTGTCTCTATATGGTTTCAGGTTCCTCCCTAAAGCTTCCAAAGTCCTATGTTTGTTTTTAATGCTAATTTCTTAGCTCAGTGTCTTTATTATATACACACACAGGATATATCTTTGGGGTTTCTACTGAATCATTATACAAATCTAAGTTTTTGAGTTATTTCAGAGCCTGTTTGTCCCTTAACACTCCTGTCAGATGGCAATCTATTTGCTACTTTTCCTTGCTGGTTGGTGGGATTTTTCTAGTACGATTTTTATGGATTAAGTAGCTCACTCTACACAGGGCTCTGTGTGGGGGCCCAAGCCCACTTGTGGTTCTTTAAGAGAGTGGATTCTATTACTAACTTTTTAATACTATTCCATGTTATTCAATTTACTTAAGCAATAATCCATGTAAAATAAAAGAATAAAAAGAACTTGTATATACAGTCAACTCATCCCCTTTTTGACTTTCTTTGAGAATTCTTTTCATTTAATCAGCTCACACATTTCATCAAGAGATACAGATAATTTCAGGGTTGTCTTCTCATCCATGACCTTAATATGGTTCTATAATTAAAGAGTAGAATTTTGTCTTACTAGACTACAAGTCACTGCTATGCTTAAAGAATTCTAGGATATTAATCCTAATATCCCTTGGTTCTTTCACTAGTTGTTTGGTGAAGGCTGTGTGTGGAATAGAAAACTCTGAGTTCTATAACTTGAGAGGGAGGCTCAGGGTATGGTTAATAGCTTGAACCTGGAGCTTGACTGTCTGCATTTATACACCAACTCAACCGCATACTGACATTAGCAATTTTTCGAACACTCTATAATTTCGTTATCTCATCTGAAAGAGAGTATAACATGCGTAGCTTTTTCACAGTTCTTAGGAGGACTAAATGAGGTCGTGTAATTAATTAGAAGGGTGCTTAGTTCATAGGAAGAGATGAAAAAGACTTGGCTACCATTCATTGTTTCAATAAGCACACATTTATCCATTGCCTATTACGGGGTAGGCAGGGTTTGGAAAATATTGATGTGAGAGAGTACTGGGTATATGCTAGCTATTGCTCCTGCTGCTACTATGACTCCTGACTTTGAGAATTAGGCACATCTGTTCACGAACCCAACTATTTTAGTTTGTGTTCTTCAAATCTTAGCTGACCTGAAAAGGGTAAGATGACAGAGTCCAAATAATATCTTCTGATGAGCCTGAATTTTATATTTTCAGTATTGGTTCACACATCATCATGGAAATTGCTATAGAAAACCAAAAAACTATACCTCTTCCATCTTAACATCTCCTCAATCTAGAAATTTGATACTACATTAAACTTGATACTACATTCACTGAAAAATACTTTTCTGAAACAGAAATTGCAGCACCTTTATTTAACAAAAAACAATTGAACGGAATGAATAAAACCATTCAATTAAGTGATTAAAGCGTGAAAAAAAGTCCTGTATGGTCATAGCATCAAGAGGGTCTACTAGAATGTTGCCAGAAAACATTTATGCTAAGATTTTTTTTTAATGTTACACCTTACACAAATTTAAGTTTTGACTGGGTGTCTGTCAAAATCTGTAACTTCTAAACTATCCTGTAAGCTAAACAGAATTCTTAGAATATTAAATCAGTCATCTACTGATCGCCATGAAACATTTTTTGGCTCAACTCTTCTTGGTTTAAAGTAGGAAGGGAGGGAGGGAGAGAAGAAAGAGAAGGAGGGGATGAGGAGAGGAAGGAAGGAAGGAAGGTTGGTTCATTGCTTTCTATCTGGTTCCACTCTCCTAGCATCTATCATCAAAGTTATTTCCCGAAGTGCACAATGTTCACTCTTAGCTGAGAGATTTAATTTAGATTTTACAGGGTCGAGAACTAGGCTTGTACTATGCAAGTCTTTTGGTTTGAAATGTCTGACTACAGCCTTATTCTAAAGAATGAATTATTTCACCTACGTTTTTAAAGTAGTTAGAAGCGTGTATTTTCTAAACTTGATATTCATAAGGATGCCTCTTGAAGTTCATTTAGAGTGATTTGTAATGAGGTTAAAAACAACAATCTAAACTGAACTTGGGTGCAAAATATCAAAAGCCATGTACTATACTAAATCTGGCTTAAATCTAAAACTTGACAAGGCACAATATAGGTGGTATGAAAACCAGAAAGTACAAAAATAATTCACACCTAACTTGTATAATGCACACATTTTGGGTGAAGGGCACTCTTATAACTTTGGCTTAAAATGTACAAAAGCAAATTTTGTAATCAAAAACATATTCTGAAATTAAAAAACAATACCTTTGTAAAATTTTAAAAATAATTTCTTAAATGAGGGTAAAACCAATAAAAAAACTATTAGCAGAGATGTTGTCTATGTATTAATTAGAAGATGTGGCTTGCAACAGATACAAAACCAGCTACAAATTAACTAAAATCTGAACTATCACAAGCTGATTTTGTTGTCCATTTTGTGATAACATCATATCCTACAGAATTTACAAATCTAAATACAATGTCATAACTAAGACGTTGGAGATACTTTCAAATTGTACAAATTGCAAATAAAGTTTATGTATAAAATAAAATGAAATTACCATTAGGATTTAAATGTAACACAAAATCGTTTTTAATTACGCAAATTTCTTATTAGGGGATAATTATAGATTCACACTAAGTTTAAGAAATAATATACCAGGTTCCCTAAAACACCCTTTATCCAATTCCCACAGTGATAACTGTGTTAACAGTTTTTTTAATAGCACTATACGTAACTGGGCAGTTGACATTAATACAGGGATTATACAGAACATTTCCATCACCAGGAGGCTCAATGGCCCCAAGCCATTCTTAAATAGCTAAACTCACTACTCACTCTTCACCTTCCCCTCTTTAACTCTTGGTGATCATTAATCTGTTATCCATTTTCTTTAAGTAATATTGTCATTTCAAGAAGGTCATACGAATGGAATTATACAATTTGTCACCTTTTGACATTCATCATCTTTTGCTCAGCTTAATTCTTTGGAGACTCCCCCAGGTTGTTGCAGGTAACCATAATGTGTTCCTTTGTATTGTTGTATAGTAGTCCACAGCATGGATGTACCACAGTTATTTTAACCAGTCACCCACTGAAGGACATCTTGGTTGTTCCAAGTTTTTGACTATTTTAAATAATGCTGTTAATGAACATTTGTGTATAAGTTTTTATGGGAATATAAGTCCATTTCTCTGGGATAAACTCCTATGGGTGTAAGTGCTGGATCATACAATAGTTGCATTTTTAGTTTTGGAGTCTGTGGGGGGGAGATTCTTTGCACGAAACTGCCAAACTCCTTTACAGAGTTGCTGTAGCATTTCATAGTCTCACCAGCAATGTATTAGTGATCCAGTATCTCTTTATCCCCCCAAGCACTGGATGTTGAATGTTATTCATTTCTAATCCTTAGCCACTTTGTTAGATATATAGCAAATTCTCATTATGGATTTACCACGTATTTCCCTGATGACTAATGTTAGAAACCCTTTCGTGTTATTTTTCATTTTTGCCATTTGCACATTCTATTCAATGAAATGTCTCTATACATCATTTGCCAATTTTCTAATTGATCTTTTGTTGTTCTTGTTGTTGGTTAATGCATATCACTAATGTATGGTTTTCATTGTTTGACTATTATCTCCCATTATTTAATGAAGTCTGTCTATCACTAGAAGGATAGAACATGTGATTCATTGAACAGTCTTAAACTAAAATCACAGCTCAAAAGAAGGATGGAGGCTGGGAATGACCATGTACTTACGGAGAGAAGCTACTTGTCAAAGTCTGACGTTTGTCTTTCTTTTTTTGTTTTTGTTTTGAGACAGAGTCTCAAGCTGTCACCCTGGGTAGAGTGCCGTGTAGTCACAGCTCCCAACAACCTCAAACTCATGGGCTTAAGTGATTCTCTTGCCTCAGCCTCCCAAGTAGCTGGGACTTAAGCCCTGCTATTTTTTGGTGGTAGTTGTCATTGTTATTTGGCGGGCCAGGGCTGCATTGGAACCCTCCAGCTCTAGCATATGCGGCTGGCCCTCTAGCTGCTTGAGCTACCGGTGCTGAGCCTGTCTTTCCTTTTGTGTTACAGGCACAGCCATGTTCAGGGTTATTAAAATCTCCCAGCTTTGAATATTTTTGTTCATGTCTCCTGGGCACAGAGACAAGGAATTCTCTAGGAAATATCAAAATGGAAAATACAACTATACAACGGGATACATGAAGCTTCAATTTTACTTACTGCTGCCAAATTATTTTCCAAAATTCTTGTAACAATTTATGCTCCCTCTAAGAATGTACAAAATCCTTCATTCCTTATTCAACATTCATGGAAATCCTTGGTATTAACTTTTTAATTTTTGCTTAACACTTGGGTATGAAATGATATCTCACCGTAGTTTTCATTTGCATGGTGCTGATCACAATGGTGGTAGAAGACCTGCTACATGCATAGTGTTCATCTGTATTTTCTCTTTGTTGTGATTCTTATTTGATAGATTTCATAGATTCGTATTCTATCATTCTTTTGTCTATGCATTAGTAATTTGCAAAAGTTCTTTATATACATGTGTAAAGACAGTCATTTTTGGTGGCTTTAAGCATGGGTCAGGATGCTTAAATCAGGATCAGGAACAGTCAGATTTTAAGAAGGGAGTAGAATGAAAACCAGAGATGGAGGAGTCAGAATTCAGCCTCCTCATTTAAGATGGGAAGCAACAAACGTGTTTGGTGGTGGAAGGTAGATACAAGGGATATATATTAAATACTAAAAAAAAAATCATTTCAAACCATATTAATCATTAAATGATTCTCCTTGTGCAATATTTGTATAAAGCGCCTTAACAGAGAATGTGGCACTTCAACAGCAAGTGAAGACACTGCATTTTTTTCTCAGTATAGTTACTAAATGAGTTGTGTGCAGCACTGTGTCACATTAATGCTCTCCGTCCCTGAGATATGGTGATTATTTGAACATTTGTCATGTAAGAGAGCACCCTAATGTTTTTTTTAATGGAACATGTCAACAGATCTCAATGCTGTTCTTTTGCTTTAAAAACACACATCTTTGTTTCACTTGGATATTTCTTTGTCATGAATAACTCATTCCCTGACAACAGTCTGCTTTTCTAACATTATCTCCTAAGTGACAGATACCTTCAGCCAGGTTACAGGAAGCTCACTATAGCGGCTTGTGCTTTGAGCTTAATGCCTGACAGAATCTCATCAAGGCTCAGCTATCAGTGAGCACAGGCGCAAAGTTCAACACACTCCCATCAAGCCCACAGTGTGTGAAAACCAACACGCTGAACACGTTTTGGCATTAAGATGAAGGGCATTTAAACAGAAGCACAATGAAAACCCCTACCTAGAAAAGGAGTCTCTTCTGCGTGTTTGGAATGATACATGTATACATAAAGTCTAGTTTATTTTTAACAAAAGAGCCAAACAAATATTCTGTGTTTTACCTTTTCTCCCTTTCCTTATCTTTCATGAGGGATTAACAAAAAAATTTACCTAAAATTTGTCAAAGGCTTTGTAGCTTCCAAAGCACAACCTCACGTATTATTATAGCATTTGACAACCCTGAAAACGATTTGTAAGTCATATTATAACCGTCTTTTTAGGTATTGTAGAGAAAGTGGTTTATAGATTGTAAGTGATTTCCTCAAGGTCTTTAGTAGGAAGTGGCAGAATTCGGATTTAAATCCAAATCTCTCTCTGTAGCTACATGGCCAGTGATCTTTGGTCTCATCTAGAATCCCACTGTGATATTTTGTTGGCTAAATACCTTACACTCTGTGAAACAGGCTGTGTAGATCACAGTGTTTTGATTACTCTAGCACAAAGGAGAAAAATGCATCCAAGGCAAGAGTAATCCATGCGTCATGGGAAACAAGAAAAAGCCTTCCACACCTTGAAACAGGCTCTGAGAATACCTGATTTGAAGAAACTTTTCTCTATATATCCTTGCATTGGGCCTGCAATTATGACCATCCTTTTCTTAATGTTTGGAAGAACATTCCCAACATCATTAAGTTTGTGTCCTCCAGCAGTTCCACATTAAGATGATGGTGATGCAGGGATTCCAGCAAATACTAATGGAACCTTCTGACCAAGTGGCCAGAAATTTCCATCTCCAAAACCCCGTTGGAGTAGGGAACTCCAGGAGGGTCTGCTAGGTAGACAAACGCGCCTTTCTGCAGCAGGAAGTGGCTAAGAATGGTCATCGTCCATTTTTCCTTCAAGATTTCAGGATCATACCTCCCTGGAGAAGGGTCACTGAGAAAGGGGCTTTAAGGGGGTGGGAGGAAAACCTGATCTGATGAACCAGGAAGTCTGGAGGGCCCATAAGAATGTGGATATGAAGTAACCTAGGTAACCAGTGACCAATAGAAAGAAGCCATTAATGACCAATAGAAAAGGGCAATACTGCCTTGAGGCTCAGAGGAGCCAATGAAAGACTTGCAATCAGTTTCAAACAGAGAATATTTATGCTGGTGCAGATCTTAGTGTCTCCAGCTCTCTTACCTTTTCTTTTAAATAAGAGGGACCCACTTCCAACTATCTTTGGAAAAAAGAAAAAGAGTAAGCCCTATATTTAGCTATAGCACTATCAGCAAGGGAGTGTGTGTACCCTTCGGGAAGCTGGAACACATGGTTCCTTGAAAACACAGCAAGGGGGATTAAAAGTGAAGCAAAGGAATTATACTGGCAACTAGTGTATGTGTATGGAGAGGATCCATGTATTTGGTATTCAATCTGCCTTTTGTATTCTGTGTATAGACTTACTCTCTAATTTTAATTCCCTTCCTATGTTCTAAAATTTGAAAGAGGTTCAGGTCTTCTGTAAAATCTCTGACATGCACATAAGCCTTGTATTGGTGTTTTCATTTGAATTAATAGATGAGGCCAAACGGAAATGTGGTTTTCCTCCCCTCCAACCTTTACTGAAACAACAAGATGATGATTGTACCAGATCATCAAGCCGTGGGTCTCAGAGTCCCCGACAGCAACTAGAACAGAATAATCAATGCCCTAAACTACTGTTGGGAGTTGCAGAGAAAAGTACACACTTCTGAGAAGCAGCTTTCAGTAAACAGCTCAGCGGTGGATGTAAAAATAATCTCAGAAATATTATCCACTGTTAAGATGTCTCAAAGAGGGAGAGGAGGTGGTCCTTCTAACTGAATATTAATGTCCACAAAGGTGACGATTTTGTTTACTCCACTCCTCCTGCCTATTAATAGTGCTTCTAACTTCCCTCATTCAAAATACCCATGCAGATGCTTCAAGTATTCCTAGTGATTTAAGAAATATTAAGAAAGCATAATATACATATATGCAGAAGACCACCAATGCAGCATTTCAAATTTTAATTATTTTCATAAAATTTTACCTTTTATAGAATTTATTGTCATTATGAAAAATATACTGCATGAAATGCTACTTATCTTCATAGATACATATATAGGCGAAATATGTTCACAGATGTATTTGTAAGAAATTACATGGAAAAACAATTAGTCACTTCACCTTCTCTTCGCTGTGTAATTAGTCACTTTGCCTTCTCTTCTCTGTGCCCAGAATTTCACGTATTTTTAGAGACATAATCTGAGAAGGTACAAATTGACAAATTGAGTGCTCTGCCTTGTATAATGATGCTGATCCCTCGACCTCCACACTGAAGTTATTAAATGTAATAGAACTTTTCTGAAGTGTTATCTTTTAAAACAAGGTGATTATTTCAGAAACAGAATTGTAAGTAACTTGCATTACGTGTGTGAAAATTGCTTAAAATATGGAACTATCACTTCCCAAGAGATCTAGGAAAATGAAAGTCACTTTGTAGTAGGTAGTATAGATCTGTGGGTCATTCTGAACAAGGCCCTTTCACTTAGCTACTCTTTCTACTCACTGTCTGGCTACGTTTACATTAATCAAATTTTCTAAGAAATAACAGTCTCTAAACTGCTGGGAGACAAAACAACAACAACAACAAAAACCCAATATTTGTGGATGAAAAGTTTGGAGGAAAAAAATTGGGAGATTTTCAAGTGAGCAACATATATCCAAAACTTCTAATGAGAGATAGATACTACTTTTCAGCCAAAGATAAATTATCTGGCACTCCAGGTCAACACATTACCCTTAATTGTTCTACAATGAACAAAAACATTTTTAAAGTACTGAGTTATCTATTTAAAAGCATTGTATGAGTTTTTTCCAAATGATGTTTATTACTAAATGAAGAGTAGTAATAAAAAAAAGCATAAATGCATTCTAAAATCACTGCTAACTGTATATCTGTAAAAATAAAACTGTTCACAATCTCTCCACATTTAAGTAAACACAGTAAATTGCAGAAGTTTACTTTATATGTTCCTACCATATTTTTTGTTCAAATGGGGGAAATAATGAAAAGGGAAATTTTTTTCTACTAATTTTTACTGTTTATGTTCTTAATGTGTTGTCTGCTTAGACATCTTTTAAAAACCTCAACCAAAATGCTTAGCAAAAAGTTCAGATTCTTGAATGCCACTTAGATTATCATTTTATGCTTTTCAATGTATATGTATATTTTGTTTTATATTCTTTTGATTATAAAGAGAATTTAGTTCTAATTCTAAGGAATCAAAGTTATTCATTTCAATGTTCTACTTAATAATTTAGGGATTTTCTGAAATATAAGTTAAATGAAATGCCAGAAAGACAAAAGAATTTTCTAACAATTCTCATAATATTCACAAGCCATGTGCACCTCTAACTTCCAGATTTTATTTGCTGAGTGATCCCCAGGGAAGTCAAAAAGAGTCAAGATAACTCATTTAAAATATGACCGTTAAAATCCTCAGGGCTCATGAATCCTGATGAAAAGAAATCCTTGAACTCACATAAAAATATTATTTTACCCTTCTTTTTAACCTCAAGTTTCTATGTCACTTCAATTGCTAACTCTTAGAATAATGAGCCGTGAGCTCATAAATCTGACGAACTAAGTATACTCTTTTGCCAACAACCAGTTAGCATAAAAGAGGATAATGCAATGTAAAATGATCGTCTGTGGATGTAGTAAGTGGCGATTTGTGAATGGAAAATAACATTTGCCAGTATTTGTAAACTATAACAAAGTCGTTGATGAGCCATTCATAGAATTTTCAATGGCATCACCTTAATACATGTGATCTGACAAATAAATCCATAAATACATGGTCTGATTTATAAAAAGAACAGTTACTCATCCAAGTCCACTTTTCATAGCATTCTATTTTTTATCCTTGAGAGAATGATAGTGACTACAACGTGATGTAAAGCTTTAAATTAGGACCACAAAACGAATAATTTGGTATAGCACATAGATTCTTTGCAGGCTGCACTGGGAATCCCACCATCAGCTCCTACTCAAAGGTTTCCTCCACATCCTCCACTTTGAAAACTCCTTTTATTATATGTTCACATAATTTTCTCCCCATTTATATGGAAAATTAGAAATCAGTCTTTCTTTAAATAGTAGAAATCAGTTTTTCTTTCTTAATTTTCCCAACAAATATTTTGTGTACCTACAATGAGCCTTTCACTATAGAGGACAGAGAACTCAACTGTACTAGTGTCCTACCTTTAAGCTAGGAGAAGAATGTGACAAGAATCAGAAGAGAGATCTTTTAAGCTGAATGTAGAAAGATGCTGAGGATTTAGATATGCTAAGATGAGACAGAGAGAAGGTTGGGGAGGACAGAGGCATTCCAAGAGTACAAAAGGGCAGGGATTTAACCAAGGCACAGATAAGAAAAAAGGCATGGATAAGAGCACAGAAGATGACATGTGCATGGATCGTGTGGTTACATTTGCCTGCATTTTAAGGGAAAAACTAAGTATGGTGTTATTTAGAAAGCTTGCTCTCTGAAAAGATTAAGAAGGGCGTGCCTTAGAAGATAAATAAGGTTCTTAGGGCATGGCACATGGAAGGCAAAGCATTCATACTAAGGAGGGCAAATATGACCCCCAAGAGGCCAAAAATTGGTTTTGGAGGGGAAAATGAAATCTTATCATCATCATGTTTTGTGGCCTTCCAAAGCTTAATGTTACCTACCCATGAAAATCTTATCCCTCAATATATAATTAAACTTGTTGAGTTTTCCTAAGTATCACATGAGCAGCATTGATGTGGAGTTCTTAAAAATTAAAAGTATGTTAGGCACAGTGCCCTTGGCTCGGTGAGTAGGGCACCGGCCCCATATACCTAGGGTGGCGGGTTCGAATCCGACCCTGGCCAAACTGCACCAAAAAAATAGCCGGGCGTTGTGGCAGGCGCCTGTAGTCCCAGGTACTTAGGAGGCTGAGGCAAAAGAATCGCCTAAGCCCAAGAGCTGAAGGTTGCTATGAGCCGTGACACCAAGCACTCTACCGAGGGTGACAAAGTGAGACTCTGTCTCTAAAAAGAAAAAAAAGTATGTTAGACATTCATGCTGAGAATGTTAGCAAGTAGACTGAAGAAAAGTCTCTTCATTAATTGTTCAATCTTAAAGTCATATCACGAGAGGTGGCCCGTATCGGCCTATTGGTTGCTGCTGAATTTAAATTAAATTAAAATAAAATTTAATTTAATTTAATTTAAACATTAGTAACTCTTACTAATGTCATTTAAACTTGATTTTAGTAATTTAATGCATAATTTGGACTATGAGAATTAAATGAAAAACTTATATTTTTCAATTCACAAAAGCTATCTAACTCACCATTATTTCCATTGCTACAACAGAAATTAATATCAATGTCTGAATGAACATCTAGCAGCTAAGTAAAAATTTGTTTTCTCACATCAAGCAAAACAATAAAAAGTCAAGCTCATTCCAATTACTTGAACTTTATTTTAAAGATTTAATTTCATTTTTCAATTATTTTCAATTGTTTTTCTTTTACAGTTTTCAATTAGTTTTCAATTCAATTACACTGCTATTACTAGTGTTTACAAAAATCGCTAAATTGCCTAAATGTGATATATGGCAATTTATTGAATTTAAATATGGTATGTTAGATATTAATAAAAATGGCTACAAAATTAAGTTAAAGCTAACATTAAGTTAATACTCAAGAAACAAGTAAAATGACAAAAACAATAAAAGTAAGCAGTACTGTATTAAATAAAAGTGGAATCACAGTTATTCGATATGTAAATGTATGATGTAAACTATAAAAGGTAAAATAAATTCTTAGTTTATTATTATCACTAATATTATATCCTTAGCTACTTCTGATACCGTATACACTCGAGTATAAGCCGAGTTTTCTCGGCACAAATTGGCTTATACTCGAGTGTGTACGGTAATTGGTAAACTGAGGATCTACTGAATACAGCTTAGATGTCTCTACTTTTATACTTTCTAGAAATGCACTCACTCCCTTCTTGTTCCATTTATCCAAATTCCACTCATCTTTCAAGAGCCAGTTTTAATTTTTCTTATTTTCTTTAACTATTCTTGTAAATATCCTAATAATTTGGAATTTTTTACATGTTACATTATTTGCTCTACATAGCTAACATTTAACTGCGTACTATCTGTGCATTCACTTTTGGATCCAATTTAAAAACGCAATCAATACCTACTCATACTGGGCCCTGTGCTACATGTTAGAGATAGAACCCTGAGCAAGGCAAGTACAGTTTGTGACTCAAAAAAGCTTGCTAGAGACTGGACAATAGAACTTTCTATGTAGGTAGTCACCATACAGTGCAGAAGTTGAGGGACAGAGACCCAGTGACATGGGATCACACTGCCCCTTGGTTCAAACCCATTCCATGGGGGCAAACCCATTCCATGCTCCTCAGAACTATAGCACAGAAAGACATAAATTACCTTTTCAGAAAGGGTAACTTCAGAAAGAGGGCAATTAAAAATCAAAGAACATTTGGCTTCCAATGGGGGAGTTCTTACAGCTTAAGAGACCAAGACTCAGGGGCACGCCCATTCTAAACTCATAATCCCCATAGCAGCAGTGAGTGTCATTAGGAGAAACTTACTAAATATGTTTGAATGGAAATAAGGGTGAAAGGGATTGGAATTGAGCTAGAAACTCAGTACTTGCAGAGGATTCACTTGTAATCCTAAATCACAGTGACTGATAGTTAGAGATAGTCTAAGTTAGTGCATAGAACATTCCAGCAGTCCAGCTTCTCTTTATTTGTATCTTTCACATAATGTTATCCACAGCAAGTATCCTCCCTTAAATCTTATTTAAAGTACATGTGCGAAGTCACAGTTATAGATTTTTAAAACTGTTTTAATAATTTATGCTAATTTAATGTGCTTCTAACTCATTCTTTACTCATCGACATCAAAAGGTAATAAAAGCCCAAGAGCTTTTACTGACACATGAATTCTTAGAAAATACCCCTGAGTCTTTTAGGAGATATGTAGACATACACTAATCTAGAAAATGTAAGTCAAACTCTAAATCTATTTTTCATTGTTACAAAGGAGGTTTTAAACACTTGGTGTAATTATAATTCTCTCAAGACTGCAAACTGGATTTTTGAAAATATTCATCTCTTATAGAGATAAGATAGATAAGATTATTGCCATTTAATTGCTCACTTTGATAATATATAAGAGGGTGAATCTTGAGGGTTTTATTTCGACTCCAATTCTGTGATCCATAATTGGTAAAATAGATCTCCAAACTTGCAGCAGGATCTGAGTCAAGGATGTGATTCAGTTAGAGAAAGCAGCCCACTAATAAACAGTCCTAAAGGGTTCTGGTTAAAGCATATGTTGCCACCTCCATAGAAAATGAACAGAGTGGGAGTTAAAAATTAATTAATGAGAATTTACAAATTCCAGAAAGAGTTATAGTCATGTGTTGAAGACTATTACAATTTTTCAGGTAATGTCCTAGAAAAATGAGAAGAGAAAATAGATGTGGCATGATACATGAGGAATCTATTTGTAACAATTAAAATTAAAATATTATCAGCAAATAAGCAAATGTTGACCTGAAATTGGCTGGCTCTCAGTTACTCTACACCAAACTCTACGTATACAGATGTACAGCACAACTATGAACTTCTACAGAACTTCTACAGTGAGGCTCCTGATACCAAGTAAGCCACAGTATTGTTTTTCTTCTCTTCCTGTTCTCCCAACTCATTAGTAGATGAAAAGGCAATGGCTGTGATTGGTTGAGACATTTGATGAGACATTTCTAATCTGGGTGATGAATTTCTCAGTATATTAATCCACTAGAGCCAGTTTGGAAGTTGCTGACTCTACCTGGCTGCAGACCTGATGTCTACTCGCCTGAAATAGCTCTTTGCTGCGGCAGCATTTAAGCCCATTTATACTTAGTTTGCTCCAGATTTAGTTCTGATAGAATGAATGTTCTCTACAGTGGTTTTCTAGGTCTCCAATGTTGGAAGCTAGAGTTGCTTTTTCATTTAAGAAATTTCGAGGGGGCAGAGAGGATGGGCGGAGGGAGGTTGATTGGTGGGCTCACATCTACAGTGCATCTTACAAGGGTACATGTGAAACTTAGTAAATGTAGAATACAAATGTCTTAACACAATAACTAAGAAAATGTCAGGAAGGCTATGTTAACCAGTGTGATGAAAATATGTCAAATGGTATTCAAAACCAGTGCATGGTGCCCCATGATTGCATTAATGCACACAGCTATGATTTAATAATGAAAAAGAAGAAATTTCTATTCATATAAACCATATTCATGTTTCTTAATAAATAATGGCAAGCACTAAATATATAAGATAGATAGCCTTATAAAATTAAAAAGTTCTCTAGGCTCCTATAACAGAATATGGATTTTCAAAAGAGTACTAATATGAACAGAGGAAATGCACATGAACAGAGGAAATGCACCTTCGTTTTTATTAACTGCAACTAAAATATTGTATTTTCTACAATTTGTGAATACAAGCAACATACCATATGTACTAGTAGTATCTGTAGTTTTGTCATTAATAATAACAACCAATATTTTAGTATGACTTTACAATACCCTATCTCAAAAAGTATAATTACGCTATCAAAACTTTGAAATCACAATAGTTGTTTTATCCTCCATTAAATCTTCTTTTTTAATGTACATTTGCTAAGTCACAGTTACAGATTTTTAAAACTATTTTAATAATTTATGCTAATTTAATTTGCTTCCAACTCATTCTTTACTCATCAACATTACAATGCGGCTATTGCCAAGAAACTACTAGAAGAAAACACAGGGGAAATGCTTCATGACATTGAACCGGACAGCTGCTGTTTGGATAAGACCTCATCATCACAGGCAACAAAAGCAAAAATAGACAGTGGGAATGTAGAAAACTAAAAAGCTTTATCACAGCAAAGGAAACCATCAACAAGTGCAGAGACAACCTACAGAATGGGAGAAAAACGGTCAAAAAGTACGTTACTGACAAGAGGTTAATATTCAGAATATACAAGGAACTCAAACAACTCAACAGCAAAAAACACAAATGATCTGATTTAAGAAACGGGCAAAAGCATTAACAGACATTTTTCAAAGGACGCACAAATGGCCAACTGTGTATATGAAAAAACATTTGACATTGCTAATTATCAGGGAAATGCAAATCAAAACCACAAAGAGATAGCACCTCAGTTTAGTTAGAATGACTGTTATCAAAAAGATAAATAATAATAACTGTTGATGAGGACGTGGATAAAGGAAACCCTTACATACAGTTGATGAGAATGTAATTTAGTACAGCATTATGGAAAACAATATGGAGCTCCTTCAAAAAATTAAAAAGAGAACCACCGTATGGTCCAGCAATCCCACTACTCGATATGCATTTACAGGAAATGAAATGAGCATGGCACAAAATCTGCACTGCAATGTGTATTGCAACACCACTCACAAGAGACAAGATCGGGAATCAACCTAAGTGCCCAATAAGGAATAAATAAAGAAAATGTGGCGTATACGCACAATGCAATACTAGCCATAGAAAGAATGAAACCCTGTCATTTGCAATCATCTGTGTGAACTGAGAAGGCACTATGTTAAATGATGTATGCCAGACAAAGAAAGAAAAATACTGCATGATCTCACTATGTGTAGAATCTAAAAAATTGATCTCATAGAAGTAGAGCTTACACGAGTAGGAATGGGGAAGGACAGGGGAAGGAGAGATTAGGGAGAGGTGGGTCGATGAGACAAGGTTACCCTTAGAACGGAAGGCTTCTGGTGTTTGATTGCACAGTAGGGTGAGTATAAACAAAAGTAATTTATTCTGTATTTAAAAATAGCTAGCAGAGAAAATTTTCAATGATCTTACCACAGAGAAATAAATGTTTGAGGTGACAAATGTGCTAATTGTCCTAATATGATCAATACACAGTACATACATGCGTACAGAAATACTGCATTGTACCCCATAAAAGTGTACCATTATTATGTGCCAATTAAAATAATTTTAAACATAAAATGCAATTTTTAAATGTTTGAATTGTACAGGGTGGCCACAAAGTTCCTGCACAATTTTAAATTGCACACCAACTTTATGGCCACCCTGTATTAGATATGAGGGAAAGTCATCCAGATAAATATGGCTACTGTTACCAGATGCTGGCAAATAAAGTTAGAAAACAAACAAACCTGCTGAAGGTGGTAAGCACTAAATAGTTGATGCTGAAGTTGATGAACCAAAACTAGTTGTCTCTCATCTATGACATATGTGGAATAGGCTTGTGATGTATTTAGTAGGCAGAAATGAACAGCTTTATTTTGTGTCATTTCAGAGTCTCTAGAAAACTTTGATGGACAGAAAGACAGCAATCTCTCTGGCTCCCGTGTACCAGAATCATTAAAATTCTAATAGTAATAAAGCAGTGTAGTAAGTATGGACAATGAAGTTAGAATTGGCTTTTAATACAGACTATTCAACTTATTGTTTATGTGACCTGGGTCTCAATTTTGTAGTCTGTGAAATGAGGGGAAAAAGTATCTTTCTGGCAAGTTTATTTTGAAGATGTAATGAGTTAATACAGGTACAAGACTTAGCATACTGTAAGGGGGGAAAAAAGAATTAGTCACTATTTGTAAGCTAGAAGCAATAGCATCACCAGTAGGAGTCGAAATAGAAGCACAATAGCAGAAATAGTAGTGATCATATTATTCTTTAGAGCTGGTGAGGGTTCTCTTACAAAACAAAAACTCCCAGTCTCCTGGGATCAATTAAATTAAGGTGTTAACACCTTACAAGAAAACTTTTTTTCATGACAGAAGAGATTCTAGGGGCACTAAGGATTTGGGAGTCCTCCTTGGAAGTACAAGGTGTTCCAAACGTCACCTCTAAAATCGCCATACATAGGGAAAATGAGAAATTGTAGCTCATGTGTCTTTATTAACAAAACTTTACAAAGTATTCTCTATGTATTGGTCACTTTTGTATAAAGTTTTGTAATCAATATTTTGTAAATAAAGGTATTGAAACAATTCTGAAAAAGAAGATAAGTTTCTGGTGCTAAAAGTTTGTTTCATTGGTTTATAATACAGAAACCATATGAAAGTCTTTAAAAATTAATCCCTTACCCTCAGATTCTAGGTATCTTCTATATCTATGTTCTCTATACCTTTAAAAAAAATGAATAAAATACCAGCAATGTACCTGAAGGAATATAGGCTATCCAATAGGCTGGAAATATCAAAACTAGCCTAGTATGTCTGACCTACTCCAATAGCTGTTAGCCCATGCAAGTGCATTATTAAGAATTACAGGCTGAGTACATATAATCCAAAATCCAAAATACTTGAAAATCTGAAACTTTTTGAGTATTAACATAAGTATCAAAATAAATGCTCATTGGAGAACACTGGATTTTGAATTTTTAGGTAACAGATGCTCAGCCTGGACTTGTAAATCTTCTCTCATTAGGTGGTGATGAGCCCATGTGCAGGGGAGGTGGTGGAGCAGCTGGGAGGGTTGGACAGTGCTGACCTCTAACTCTGGTGACCTTGCACACAACTAAGGCTTACTGTTCACTAGATTGAAGGTTAAAGCAGACCCAGAATGACCTCAATCTTCTAAGTAACTATGGAAGTTGGCCATTCCTTTGATTATTTGATATCCATAGACTACTGAATGAACTCTCTGTTTCCATATTAAATACAGAAAATGTTAGAATTGCTGAGGAATCAAGGAGAAGAGCCCTAAAACCAGAAGTTAGAAAAACTGAATTCATATCTTAACTTTTTCCTGACTAAAATACTATTTGAGCTGAGGCAAGAAATATAACCTCTTATTCTTAACTTCCTTCATCTGTAAAATGAGTAGCATAGACTAAATGTATTTCAAAGAACCCCACCAGCTCTAAAATTCTCTGAACACTAAGCAAGATAAAGCAATGAACTAATTTAATTGTGGTCTTTCAACATAACTAGGTTGCTATATCAGGAGGGCTCTCCTGAAATACATTATTTTTCTCCACTTCTGGCTTGAATATATTATGTTTTCTATCATGGCTTCATAATGGATAGTCCTGAATGCCTTCAATTAAAAATATTCAAATTCCCTAAAGCATGTAGTCATCTTGATTAAAATATCAACAGTTTATTACAGATGGAGTAGTTCCAAAAGAGGATAATGGTCTGTCTTTAGGTAGCAGGTGTTTCTGCATTTTATTCAAACGGTTAGCTGAAAAGATGCAGAGAGCTTTTGTTTCTTGTGGAGGCTAGATAGAATTTACCCTATGAAAAGAAATTGTCAAAACAAAGTAAACTTTAAAACTCCGATATCTACATGTTAGTCGTCCTTCATTAACCTCATTGGAAAATAAGTTCCTAGAAAAATAAGTAAAATGGTGGAAGTAAGTAAGTACATTTGCGTATGAGTTAACTTTTATGTTGTAGAACCCTATTCTGCTTCTGAGTCCTTGTTTTATTTTTTGCTTTAAATCTTAGGAGGTGTGAATAGCAATGCATTTAAATTTAATGAGAAATATAATAGTTACCATAAATGAGTTACAGAGTAAGAAGTAGGTAAAAATGAGAAAAGTTAGCAAGAATAAGCATACTATTTCAGAAATGAACTACTACAAAATTAAGAACCCTACATGGCCTAGGTAAATTAACTCAGATATTAGATGGTTAATAGTCAATCCGCCCCCTTAGAAAGACAGAAACCGAACTGTGTAGCATTCTAATCTTAATTTCAGAATACCTGAGTTCAAATTCTAGTTTAGTCACTCACTTGGCACAGTGAGCTTTTAATTTAGCACAGTGGAGCCTTTTAAATGAAGGCAGAAGAGTAACAAAACGTTTGGGTTGGCCCAAGCAGCTGACTAAGTGAAAACTAGTCCTACATTTACCTGGTAAACTATCTGATCCCATGCAAAACTATCCGTATTTTTAAAAATCTATATTATTTCTTCTGGAAAAATTGAACCACAACAATTCAGAGTTGGTTTTTTTTTTTTTTTTTTCATTTATAACTAAAGCAAATTTCAAAGGCAATAAAAAAAAATCAATTTCCCAATAACATATTTTTTTCATTTTATTGTTATTTACCCATTACCTTGATTAAAGATACAAAAATTACTTTGTTTCGATTGTATTTCCCTAAAGAAAAGTAGGCCTCATGTGACTGAAAGTAAGAAGTATGGGGAAAAAAAACCATTAAATGATTTTCTCTGCTGTCTGTTCTCTTAGAGTTTCTCTGAATTTACTCCATTATAGGAATAGTTTGAGAATCATACATCTTCATTCTATTCATTTTATTTTCCTAAGAATAACTATTTTGTGCAATCTATATAGATCTCCACAAAATGGAGTCTCCTCCTCATTATTAAAGTCAGCATGGAACGCTTGGGGCTGGGGCTGGCAGGTGAAGAATGAACTTTGTATATAAATATACCTGGATTCGTGTGCCCATGTTGTCACTCACTGGGCATTTAGCCCTAGGATGGTGAGACTCCTTTATCCCTTTAGTAAAATGATGCTCACCTTATTTAATTCAAAGACGTGTGTTAAGCATTAAACAACAGAAGTGTTGGTTGTCAATAAATAGTATACCTCACTACAATGAACACCTAGGGCTGTAGTGATCTTTCATCATTATCACCCTGTATAAACCATGTATAAACCATGTTACCATTAAACCACTGCTCATTGATTGCATGTTTTATGTTTGATGATAAGTATCTATTTCAGATTTAGATTATCAATTCTTCTGATTAGATGTGAGTGTCACACTGTAATGCATAAGGGCTCTTCCTTTACGAGTCGCCCTGAATAAGAGCTTTCTCTAGCCCAGCAGTGGCCTCTGGGAGGACATCGCTTCCTTCAGTATCCCTTCTCTACAGATCTGAGAAGGACCTATGAAGATTCAAACTTCAATGCCTTGCTCTCAAGATTTTGCAATCTATTTGTAGGAATGGAATAAGTCCCAGTTAACAGCCAGTGAGCAGGAACATTTCTAGGCCCGTGAGGGATGCTCAGAATAGTAATCATGATAGGCGGATGCAGTCAAGGAAAGTTCTGCAAAAAGCTGAATCTTTGAGGGTGTGTTGGGCTTGGTGTGGAGGAGAACCAGGGGGAACCCCAAAGAGGCCCTTCCCAAGGATACACAGAGGGGACTGAGCCAAAAGTAACACATTCATAAACTGGGAACAATTTCTGAAGAGTGAAGAAAGAAAGAAATCAAAGGCAGGATCCTTGCCCCTACTGGGCTTACCATCTGGTTAAGAAGCTTTCAAACTAATGAAAAGGGTGAAGGCTGGCACAGTTCCACCCAGAAGAGTCTCAGAACTACTTTGTAATGATGATCAAAAATATGTATCTTATTAATCATCAAAATGAAGTAATGGCCCTAAAATTCATGAAAATAAAAATCAAGAGATATTATGAAATGTTTCTACACAATCAATGTGACTAAATAAGAAAGAACAAATGCTTTTTAAATAAATGAGGATTTTTTTTTTTTTTTTTTTTTTGTACAGTAGGAAGACGGGGCTTTAAAATTCTGTTCCATTTCCCTATAAATCAATTAGGGAACCACAGGTCTAAGACTTGGTAGGAAGGCTAAGACCTCAAAACAGTTTCATTTTATATTTTATAGTAGTGGAAAGCTTGTTAAAAGATGGTTGAAATGTAAATCTGAGTGACGCAAGTAATAAAAGCAAAGCCCATAGAACAGCACGAAATTCCTCCCCTGGTGCACGCCATGGAATCAAGAATCACATTCAAAGAGTCCTAATAAAATGGTCCTGTAACAACTGTAAGCATTAAATTTCAGCAACTTTCCATACTTAAATATGAGAATAAATCACTGTGGTTCTTTGCTGCTTGTATTTTATTAGGCAGGCTTTGCTACATCATTATAAAAGCATAGAGGAGTCCTAAGTTACCAAGTCAATTCCGATTTACAATAAAACATAGATTCAACAGCCATAAGCAATTCAAAGGTACAAGCTCTTTGCTATTCAGCTCACGCATTTTCCATCAGTGCCAGGGCACTTAAACTCAGCTCGTGTGTGATAAAACAGCAACGGTCTCTAGAGCGTGTTTTAAACTTAAAATAAGCTTTCTTAGAAATCTAACTAGATTCTCAAAATAAACTCACACATCCACACCCTCCCCTCTTTTTTGCTATTGTTTTAACTTGCTATAAAGGTATTTGAACTTGGTTTCATTAGTATTAACATTTACTTCGTTATTTTGTTCCCCAAACACCGTCACTTTGTTATACTAAATTAAAGCTCTGACAGAAACATCCAATAAATGCTCAGTGAGAAAACGCATTACTGTGTCACAGTGAATAAGCTGTTCAATGTAATCATACCTTGATCATTCTGAGCGGTTCATCCCTTTGCACAGTCAGTGCTCTTACAACCAGGCTGTCTATTATAAGATCCCTTAATGATCGCTTGTATTTGAGGAAAAATGGATAGCTGCTGTCAGATGCACAAATCTGGTTTTTGTTTTTGTTTTGTTTTAAGACAGAGTATCATTCTGTTGCCCAGGCTAAGGTTCCAAGGCCTCAGCATAGCTCAGAGCAACCTCAAAATCCTGGGTTTGAGCAATATTCCTACCTCAGCCTCCCAAGTAGCTGGGATTACCGGAGCCCATCCCAGTGCCGACGTAGTTTTTCTCTTTTTAGTAGAGACGGGGTCTTACTCCTGCTCAGGCTAGTCTTGAACTCCTGAGTTGAAGCAATTCTCTCACCCTAACCTCCCAGAGTACTATGATTACAGGTTGTACCACCCTTCTCAGCAATCTGTTTTCTTTTATTGAAAAAAAACAAAAACAAACAAACAAAAAAAAAACAGGGAAGAAAACAACTGAGTAGAGAGAAGAAGTTTGTGTGTCACAGATTATTGTTATTCTATAAATGGAGTCTCTGGGATTCAGCCATGACAACAGGATATGATGTTGAACCCCAAGCTGGTTCTCATGCTCCAGAGCTTCCCAACCCCTACAGTTCACCGTCTCGCACGGAAAGGGGCTTCCTCTGGCCAAGTCTGAAGAGTTATGACAAGCTCTCAGAGGTCATGTGCTGCCTGTAGGAACCCTCATAAAAGTTCAGAGGCTTCGCAGCCAATACCCTACCTTGATGAGAATCTGAATGGACCCTGTGGCTTTTGCAGACAGGAAATACCAGAAGCTGATGGTGCAGGCAGCACTGGACTCTGGCCATGGCCCACTCTTGACGTGCGCTTTCTCACCCCGAAGGCCCACTGGAGTAGCCTCCAGATACATGAAGTGCCCTAGAAACAAGGGTGAGATTAAAATAAGACTGAAATAACAATGAAGGGATTAGTTTTGCTTTTCCATCATAGTTAGGGTTTTTAATGACATTGTATGTGTCTGAGCTGCCAAAGCCATTTTCATTTGAGACAGAAAGGAAATCTCATAGCCTTCCCTTCTAGCTCACAGACAGAACCATTTCCAACTGTCTGTGCTTTTAGCAAAGTGCTTCTCAGTATGCAGATGAACTAATCTGATAGGATATTTACGCCATGCAATCAACAAGATAGTTATCAAAATCATCTAATGAATTCCCCAAACTATTAAGTGATTTGTAAAAAATAAAAATAACAAGCAAAGATTTCCTATGAAATCTAAAGAATGGAATAGGGCATGCTTGCTTTCAAAACTTCACTCATCTGTTGAGTATATAAACAAAATACTGAGAATTTTAGTATGCAATATGAGAGGAAAGGTATTGGGTTTTATTCTTGTGTATTGAAATTATCCCAAACATTTCACACACGGAGAGCTCAGTGGTTTGCATATGAGTTGAGCATTCGTCTTACTTGGCCAGCCTGGGTCGGTCAGCTTTGTTTTCTCTCAGGTCTATGAAATTTTCACATTTAGACATTGTTGGTCCCTTTTGTAGCATCCAGGAATTTAGGGTCTCTTCCTCAGCCTGCTAATGTCCTTTATTCTTTGGCCAACAAATCTGAGACTTGATCTCAACTACACTATACAAATGAGCTATACCCAACACCCTGCACATAGGTATGTGGTTTCAGAGTTACATGTTCACAGCATCTCCACAGGTTTCCAACTCCTTTCTCTTCATACACATCATCTCCACAATCCCTGTTAAGCACAGAGGTGAAATTATGTCACCTCCATCTGACAGATGAGAAAATGGAGAATCTGTGACATTAAATGACTTACTAATGGGCAAATGAGTGGCAGCATTTGGGGTTAATGATTATATATGTATGAGCTATTTAAGAAAGACGTCTGACTACAGCGTAGAATATTATCTACCTACAGTTCTTAAAATGGTGATTGATAGCAGCTGGATGCAGTGGCTCATGCCTGTAATCCTAACACTCTGGGGGCCGAGGCTGGTGGATTGCCCCAGCTCAGGAATTCAAGTCCAGCCTGAGCAAGGGCGAGACCCCGTCTCTAAAAAAATAGCCAGACATTGCAGTGGGCACTTGTAGTTCCAGCTACTCAGGAGGCTGAGGTAAGAGTATCTCTTGAGCCTAGGAGTTTGAGGTTGCCGTGAGCTATGATATCACAGCACTCTACCCAGGGTAACAAAGTGAGACTCTGCCTAAGAAAAAATAAATAAATATAAATAAATAAAAATTAGATTTCAAGTACTCACTGTCATGGATTGAATTGTGACCCATCCAAAAATGCTGAAGCCCTAATACTCACTCCTTACATATGTGACCTTATTTGACAACAGGGTCTCTGCTGATGACCAAGTCGAGGTTCATTAGAGTCCTTGCTAATTCAATATGTCTGTGTCCTAACACAAAGGTGAAATTTAGACACAGATTGACAAGTGGACAGAGAAGACAATGTGAAGAGGCTCTTCACAATCACCATTTTAAGATGATGTCAAAGGCTCATGGTCTGAAGCCAGATAGCTTCAGAGGCTGCCAGAACCTAGGAGAGAGGTACTCAAGAGGTGATTCTCCCTCATGGCCCCTAGAAGGAGTCAACATTGACAACACCTTGCTTGATCTGAGACTTTCAGTCTCCAGAATTGTGAGACAATAAATGTCTGCTGTTTAAGACACCCAGTCTGTGGTCCTTTGTTATGGCAGCCCTAGAAAAAATAATATGCTCAATAGATGTTTTACTGGCTTGTGGTATATCACTGTGGAAGTCTCCCCAGGGCTCTTTCAGCCATGGTCAGGAAAGATAATCTGATGCACACTGAGAATACGATTAAAGCAACCATAACAACTGGATAACCTACCATTTTCATTTCCAAGTGTGTGGTCTTTGGGAGGTCTTAGGCTTTGATGAGAGCCGACCCCTAAAACCCAATCAAAGCTGTCAGCCAGGGAGTTTTGCCAGCCACACCAGCCTTTCTCAAAAGTACAGGAGCTGCCACATTCATTTTCATCAGTATTGTCCCCGCAGTCATCTACAAAGTTACAGCGCTGCTCCTGTCTGTAGCACTTGCCATTGTGACATTCCTGATAGCCATGTGGGCAGTGACCTAAGAGCGGGGGAGGGAGGAAAACAAGACCAAAAAAGAAAAAAAATAAGGGAACATTCCAAACAAATTCAGTGAAGTCAAAGACCAAGAAGAGTAGATTCATTTTAATATATAAAGGGACGTGTTATTCTTAAAAATTTGAAGTACCTGACCCCCATCTCTCCCTCCTAATGTGCTCCATAAATCCACAATGATTTTACATAAACAAAAGTATCACAAATATTACTTTATTGATTTAGGAAAGTACCCCAAGTCTCCCCACATGCAGCATTTCTTATAAGTTGTGTTCCAAGATATAAATTATATCTGGGAGCCAAAATGAAGCCTTTCATTTTTTATTCTGAAACAAAATCTTTAGGTGCTAAGAACTTGTGTATTCTGGGGACATTTAGAAGTTCATTCCATTAGGATGCATTCACTCCAATATTTATCAGAAGCTAAGATATATAAGATACTTCTTCAGCAACAGAGCCATGCTTAAATAAATAATGACACTCCAACAGATTCTTTCTCCAAAACGCATATTTATATGTCAACAGTTTGGAATTTTAGAATCAATTTTCCTACAAAGGAATGTCAACCGTAGAGATTTATTCATCAAACATAAGAGAGTGATCAATACATTTGAAGACCTGAGTTTGAACTCTGCTACTAACATTTTATTATTATAGTTATGTGACTGGGATCATATAGACATTTGATAAACTTCAGTTTCTCTATCTAAAACGAGAAAGAAGTAGCAAAATCCTAAAGAAGTGAAGCTAATTAAAGAAACTATTGTATAAATCACTCATACCCCTAAAATAGTACCTAGTCTTTAGTACTGATTAGTAAATATTAATCAAATAAATGAATCAGTTAAATAAAGTGCTTTGGAAATGATAAAGCAGTTCAGAGTACCCAGCAAAGTATAATAATAATATATACTGCTCCAATATATAACTGCCATTGGTGACAATATTTCGGTAGAAAAGTTGTTCAGAAATTGGGGTTCTGACATTATAGTATCAAAAGTTTTTTTTATCTTGTCTTTCCCACCTGCCAGGCAGGAGAGCTGACACCACCACTCCCTGTGTCAATTAGAAGGTGGTAGCTCCCATGGTCAGAAGAGAGTTACGTGGTTGTTAAGGGTTAGAGTCTGTGTCCAAAGTACAGGATAATGTTTGGAGGATTTATTGTAAAGTGTTATGGAGCTGGAAACTAATGTTGATAAAACCTCATATAGATGCCTTACGTCTTCCATCAATTTTACATTTTAGGCAGTGGATGGTCATGCCTTACGTCTTCCATCAATTTCACATTTTAGGCAGTGGATGGTCGAGACGGAAGTAGGAGAAGATGAATGGAATGCAACCTAGAAGACTCTGGGCAGGAAGTCAGTACTCTGTAGGCTTCTACCCATTTTACGCTCTGTGCTGCCTATATATTTTATGTACTAAGGACTGCCTGTTTGAAGTTGCTTAATTAAATGGCCTTTCCACTTGCAATGCCTTTAAAAATAAATTTCAACCATGCATTCTTCCTCTAGCAAAACTTTCTTCTCTAGATTAACTACATTTTACCAAATGAAAACTCAACATACCAAAACTTAAGGGATGCAGTAAAAGCAATACCAAAAAGGCGGCATGTAACGATAAATGCCTACACTGAAAAAGAAAGATCCTAAACAGTCATCCTAACTCTCTATGTTAGGGAACAAGAAACAAATAAACAGATTAAGTCCAAAGTTAGCAGAACAATAATAAAGACCAGAAAACAAATAAATGACAGAGAACAGAAAAATGATAGGAAAAGAGCAATACAATGCAGAGTTTATTTCTTGAAAAGATAAACAAAATTCATGAATACATAGCTAGGCTAACAAAGAAAAAAAAAGAGAGAAGGCTCAGATAAGTAAAATCAGAAATGAAAGGAGGAACATAACAACTGATGCCACAAGAAACAAAGGCCCCTAAGAGATGACTATGAACAATTATACAACAATAAATTGAATAACCTGGAAAAACAGATAAAATCCTGGAAGCATACAGTCTACCAAGACCAACTCATGTGAGACAGAAAATCTAAATTCATTCACCAATAATGAAGAAGGAGGTGGAGTCGGTAATTAGAAAACAAAATAAAACAAACACAAAAACGTCCCAAGAAAGAAAAACCCAGGACCAAATGGTATCATGAGTGAATTCCACAAAGTCTTTAAAGAAGAATTATAATTAATCCTTCTCAAATTTTTCCAGAAATTGAAGAGGAGTGAGCACTTCTTAACTCATTTCCTGAAGCCAGCATTATCCTGATACTAAAACTAGACAAAAATGCTATAAACAACATTTTCTTCTAAAAAAAAAAAAAAAAAGGAAAAAATGATGGGCCAATAATACTAATGAGCATGAATGCAAAAATCCTCAACAAGATATTAGCAAACCAAATTCAAGAGCCCCTTAAAAGGATCCTGTATTGTTACCAAGTGAGATTTCTCCCTGGTATGCAAGGATAGTTCAACGTAAGCAATCCATTTAATGTGATACCCTACATGAAAAGAATGAAGGTTAAAAATCTCATTAACATTTCAATAGATACAGAAAAAGCCTTTGACAAAATTCAACAACCTTTCACAGTAAAAATATCTCAACAAAGTAGATAGAGGAGGAATTTATATCAGCATAATGAAGGCCATAGACATGAAAAGCCCACAGACAACATTTTACCCAACAGTGGGTGACTGAAGGTTTTCCCCTCTAAGATCAGGAATGCCCTCTAAGGATGTCTAGTCATGCAACTTCTATTCAAAATAATACTAGGATTTCTAGTCAGAAAAATTAGGCAAGGAAAAGAAAAGGCATTTAAATCTGAAAAGAAGATAACACAATTATCTCTGCCCAAAGATGACATATGGAATCCTAGAGGAACTGTTAAATTTTTAAAAACGTAGTAAAGTCATAGCATACAAAATCAACATATACAAATCAGTTGTGGTTTTATACCCTAACAACAGACTTCCTAAAAACAATATTTAGTGATTGATCCCATTTGCATTAGTATAAAAAGGAATAAAATACTTAGGAATAAATATAACCAAGCAGATGAATGACTTATACAATGAAAACCACATAACACCAATGAAAGAAATTAAAGACAACACACAGACATGGCAAGGCAGCTTGTGTTCAAGGGTTAGAAGAACTGACACCATTACAATATCCGCATTACCCAAAGCAATCCAGAGATTCAATGTAATCTATACCAAAATCTCAATGGCCTCTTTTCACAGAAATAGAAAAATTAATCTTAAAATTCATATTGAACCACAAAAGACATTAATAACCAAAGAGGTCCTGAGAACTGGTAACAAAGCTGGAGGCATCGAACTTGATGAATTCAAAATATATTACAAAGCTACAATGAGGAAATTATATGGTATTGGTATAAATTCAGTTATCTGGACCAATACCTCAAAATAGAAAGAACAGAAATTAACCCATGCACAATGGCGAAAGAATAGACTACTCAATAAATGGTTTGGGGAAATTTGACATCCACATGCAAAGAAATGAAATTAGACCCCATTCTTACATAAAATACAAAATCAATACTAAAGTTTTAAACATAAGCCCAAATCTATAAAGCTCCTAAAAGAAAACTTAGGGGAAAGGATCACGACATTAGTCTAGGTAATGTTCTTTTGGGTATGACACCAAAATTCAAACCAGTAACAGTGTAAATAGGAAAGTGGGACTACATCAAAACCAAAACAGTATGAACAGCAAAGGAAACAATAAACAAACTGAAAAGACAACCTACAGAATGGATGAAAATATTTGCAAATTACCTACGTGATAAGGGATTAATATTCAAAATATATAAGGGGCACCTGCAACTTAATAACACAAAAAACAACCTGATTGAAAAATGGGCAAGGAACCTGCATGAATATTTCTCCAAAGAAGACATACAATGCTCAACCTCACTAATCATGAAGGAAATGAAACCACAAGGAGATAATATTTCATACATGTGAGGATGGCTATTATAAAAAATATGCAAATGTTGATAAAAACAAGGAGAATAAACTAAATCCCTTATGCAGAGTTAGCGGAAATATAGAATGGTGCAGTTGTTATAGAAACAATATGGAAGTTCCTCAAAAAATTAAAAATGGAACTACCATATCATCCAGCAATCCTCCCTCTGGTATATATATCCAAAAATACCGAAGTCAGGATCTCAAAGACACATGAATACCACGTTGACTCCAGCATGATTCACAAAAGCCACGAGAAGCAAGCAACCTAAATGTATATTAAGGTTGGACTGAATAAAGCAAACGTAGTTATATTCATACAGTGGAATATTATACAGCTCCCCCCAAAAGGGAAACTTTGCCATATGTGACAACCTAGATGGACCTGGAAGACATTATGCTAAATAAAATTAGCCAGTCACAGGGGGGACAAATACTGTATGATTCCACTTAATGGTGTGTCTAAAATAGTCAAACTCATAGAAATAGAGCAGTGTGGTGGTTTCTGGAGCCTTGAGGCAGGAGAAAATGAGGAGTTGCTGTTCTATAGTATATGAAGTTTGAGTTACAAAAATGAAAAAGTTCTAGAAACCCGCTATACAAAATTGTACCTGTGGTTAACAATATATTTTGCAGTTAAAATTTCTGTAAGAGGATAGATTTCAGGTTAAAGATGCTTACCGCAATGGAAGAGAAAAATAAGAAAAAGAGTATGTATTTTATACCGCCAGACAGTTAAATTACTTGAGAATTAACTTTGATTTTTTTTTTTTTTGTTTGTTTGTTTGTTGTTTTTGAGTCTTACCGTTCAACTTTCTTACTTCCCTTTTAACACAGCACGATTGAGCTGCTAAGATTGAACACTTCTGTGGTCCCTGTTGAATGGCCTAGAGGTCAGTAAAGATGGTCAATATTGAACTTCGTATGAGGCTTGGAATAGTTTAGCTTGGACCTGACCTGGCCCTTTGGAGTCACTCTCTCTAGCTACATATCACTACCAGCAGGTTCTGAAGGGGCCTCTTCTACAGGGTTTTGGGATCTCTTTTTTTGCATGCCTTTAATCATTTTGGGCACCCTTCTCTGCAGATCCTACTGTCTCTACCTTACGGAACATCAATTCCTGTCTCTTCCACTCAGAAATACCTGTATTACTTTGCTTCTTTGGGGATCTCTTCTAAAATTTTAGAATCTACAGAGAAGAGTCACTGGGCAAAAAATAAAACTCACAGTGCCACCCCACCTGTCATGTGATTTCTAAAAATACTTGTTTTGTATATTTTACTCAGATTCTAAGATTTTAGAATCTATAGAGAAGAGTCACCAGGCAAAAAATAAAACTCACAGTGCCACCCTACCTATCATCTGATTTCTAAAAATACTTGCTTTGTATATTTTACCCTGTTTTTTTTTCCTATTTATAGTGGGGGGATAAATCTGATTCTATTATTTCAGCACAACTGTGTTGGCTTTTATTTACTTTATTTTTTAATGTTTTATTCACAGCCCCTTTTCTCATACCACTTTTTGGTAAAATGTGCTCCTCAGTAATGATCTATCCATTTCATGGATATTTTCAAAGAATCAGGTTTTGGCTCTGTCAATTTTTCTCACGTAATAATTTGATTTCTAGCTCATTACCTACTGTCCTTTCCCTATATTCACCTACCTTGGGTTTAATTTGTTGTTATTCACTATCTTATAAATATATTTATATAATTTATTAGCTTAAGTAATTAACATTCTTGATAAGATTTTAATTATTTAACTTTTTTTTTTAACTTTCTTTAAAGTTCAGAATATTATCAGTTTGTGTACTTGAAGTAGAATGCATATTCAGGTGTTGGGTTAAGTGGTATGTATTTTTCAACTGGATCCAATTTGTTAACTGGATTTTCAGATTTTCCTTATGAGATTTTTGTCTTCTATATTTATCAGATATGAGAGAAAAGTGTTAAAGTTATTATCTCTGTCTCTTGTTTTTTTATCTCAATTATTGCTCCATTTTAAAACTAGTGGTATAAAAGCTATATAAATTCTTTTATCCAATAGACCCTTTTATCAATATAAAATATCCTATTTACTTCCATGTGGGTTTCCTGCCTTAAAGATTACTCATTTGATATTAATATAGGTATACCAGTTATTCAGTTGCCTATTTTTCTTACTCTTTGTATGGTATATATTCCTCATGATTGTATTATCATGACATCCTTGTCTATCCATTTAAGATCGACCTGTCTCTGGTGAGAAGCAAATACATTATTTCATTTTCTTCTTTTTCTTTTAATTTTTTCTGATAATTTTTGATTACAATTATAGCAATTACTCATGAACACTGAATGTAATTTGATACATTTGGGTATATAGGAATCAACTTCTTATTTTCCCTGTATGTTTTTACGTTATTTATTACCTTTTTCCTTTATTGCTTTCTTTGGATTAATAATATATTTATTTTCATTTACTTATTAATTATAATTAATTTTGTTATTATTTCCAAAATACATCCTTGATATGTTAACATTTCCATAATGTATTTTTTGTTTGTTTTTAGCATTTTTTGGCTGGGGCTGGGTTTGAACCATATAGGGCCGGCGCCCTACTCTTTTGAGCCATAGGTGCCGCCCTCCATAATCTATTAAGTTAGAATAGTTTATAATTTATTGATAAATAATAATTGTACATATCTATGGGCACAATGTGATATTACCATCTGTGCATACATTGCAAGGATCAAATCAGAGTAATCAGTATATCTATCACCTGAACATTTATTATTTTTTTGTTTTGAGGACTTCCAAAATTCTCTCTTCTAGCTATTTGAAAATATATAGCAAATTACCATATAGCATATTACCATATAGAAATTAACCATAGTCACCCCACAGTGCAGTAAAACACTAGCTTCCCATCTACCTGTAATTTTTGTACCCATTGAACAACCTTCCTCCATCCTTCCCTCCCTTCTAGCCTTCCCAGCCTCTCTTGACCACTACTCTACTCCCTACTTCCATGAGATCGATGTTTTTAGCTCCCACACACGAATGAGAGTATGTGGTGCTTGTCTTTCTGTGCCTGACTTATTTTACTGAACATAACGTCCTTCAGTTCTATCCACATTGCTGAAAATGACAGGAATGCGAATGAGGGGTCATTCTGTCTTGGGAGCTGCCTTCCTGCGGAGCTGGACTGAGTGTTCCGCAGGGTGCCAGGTACTATGTGGAGCTCATGCTGACACAGCTGGGCCCAGCTGTGCTTATGCCCCTGCAGCCTTCTAGGTGTGCTAAGAGATGTTGGGACCCCAGAGACGTGGAGATGCAGGTGCTCTTAGGCCTCTGGGCTGGATGCACTCTGACAGTGGCTTGTCCTCAAAATGAGTCTGCCTCCATGGCAGCAGCCTGGGACCTGGGGGATTGGGAGGGGACCCAGCATCTGTTCTCTCTCTGGAGCAATCCAGGTGGTTCTTTACACTGGGCTTGGGGCCTGTGATTATTGCAGGACTCTCCTGAAGCTAAAATTGCAGATATAGGTGATGGAAACATAAACTGCTTGAGATCTTCCATTTATTTTTTCCCCCAAATAAGAAGTGCCTTTGGCTCGAGCCCATCCCAGCTGGATGCATCACTTTCTTTTTTATGCTGTGGTCCTGAGTTTCGTGCATCAGAGGGTCTTCACTACTTCCTTGCTGAATTCTGTATTCTCTCCTAGACTTTCTGCTTGGTGAACCGTCAGTCATCTTATTTTGGTCCTGCTTTGTAGTGAAGGCACATTCTGGGAACCTCTCCTCAGTCATTTTGATGCTGTCTCCTCTGTTTATTTTGCTTCCTTGTATGTTTTTATGGTGCCTACATTCCATTTGACATATACTCAGAAATAACAAAAAATAAAAAAATGGTGTTTTATATGTCACTCCTCATTTTATGTACATGTTTTTTATTCGTTTTTATAATTCTGTGCATCTGTCTTCTGCCTAAAAAGGCACGCTTAATAAGTTTACTCTACCTTTGCTAGCATCAAATTCCTGAAGTTGTTGCCTGAAAATATGTTTATTTTGCCTTTACCTTTGTCAGTTATTTTTATGTTGTATAGATTTATAAGTTGGCAGTTGAACTTTGAATGTGTCATTTCATCAGCAATCATTTCCCCTGTGCCTAGAATCTCATGTGGTTTCTGAATATTGTTGTTGGCTTCCTTTCCATTGATATTTATTACAAACATATTTCACTGCATTAAATCTTCTTTTCATCTAAGTCCCTAATTGTTAGCATTTAAGTTTTTATTGTTTCAGGTTAATTGAGGGTACAAAGAATTAGCTCACAATTTTTGCATTTGTTCGGTAAAGTCTCTCTTACAATTGTGTCCCGCCACCAACAGGTGTACCATACACCCTAACATCGTGTCCATTAAGTGGGAGCGCCCCTCCCAATTATTAACATATTAAATTTATAATTTATACTTTTTTGTACATTCTAGCTACCTGGTGCAACTATCCATCCGGTCATGTATATTGTGAACATGATCAGTTATCTTAAACATGTGTCTTCTGATAACTGGATGCTGTCTAGGACTTTACCACGTCTCTTATTTTATTGTTCCTGTTTGTTGGTCTGGCTGGTAGTTTTGGATGGACTGCTGGGCCTTATGGCCAAAAAAAATGTAGAGCATTTAGGTGATGTTACCTGCTGCCATAAATGATTTACTTTGCCTTCTAGTTAATAGAGTCAGAGCACAGCAACGAACTTGGCATAACTGAATTCCCATTGTTCTCTTTCTAGCCATAACATGGCCAAAAATCTCACATTTGTTCTGTGCCTCTTAGCAGAAGCTCTCTGTGTAGATTCAAGCAGTGCGCTACATGAAAGTTCATCTGTTTCTGAATTCCACCTGTTCAAACTTTGTCCCCTCAAGTCCTAGTTGACTGGCTATTCTCCAGGGCTTTCAGATAGATACACAAGTTTTTCCCTCCAGGATATTTTAGCTGTTTTTGGCAGAGGTGTTAATTTGCTTGTAAACTATTTCATCATGGCTATATACAAGTGTTTCTTATAATTTTTTTTTTTTTTCAAATTATTTTCTTTCTCTATTGTCTTTGTTGCTTCCTTCTGGAATTAATTCTAGGTGTCCTCCAAGTTTGCTAACTGTATCCTTTTTATTATTTATTATTCATTTGATAACTTTATCTTTTGATTGATTTCTTAGCTTTCTATCTCAAATTTATCAGTTTGTGTTTTCTACTTTCATCACAATTTTAATTTGAAAGATTTTTAAAAAACATTTTCTATTATGAAGTATTTGACACACATACTGAAGCAGAAAGAATAATAAGACCAAGGTACTCATCATTCATTTGTAACAATAAGGAACTAATGAGCAATCTTATTTCACCTGTACCCCATCAACTGTCCCTGATTCCATCAGATTATTTTAAATTAAACCCCCTCATACCATTTATAGATTTTTTTACTTATATCTATTAAAGATTAAAAAATTAAAAAGAGCTCTAATATAATTTTGACATCTAAGTTAATATTTCATTAATAACAAGTGATACTTATCATCATTTATCTGCATTCAAATGTTCCACTATATTTTTGGGGGTCTTTGAGTCATAAGGATTTTTTTACTGTAACTGATTTATATCACTGATTGATAGGATCTCAAGTCTCCATTGCTCCTTCAGTCTTCCTCAGGACTCTGCCCTGACCTGACCCGACCCATTTTCCAATGCTCAGGTAGATTCCTATTCCAAGCAACAGCATCTGAAGATGTCTTCCTTGGTTAGGCTTAAAATATGTTCATTTAAATCATATTAACCAGTGCTATATAATTTTGTGCCTAATTCTTCTCTAATTTTAATATTTAGGACTTATCTCTCCAAAATTCATGTAGGCTCTTTTTAGACCCAGTCATAGAGTTCTTCTTTATTTTATTTTATTATTTATTTATTTATTTATTTTTTGCAGTTTTTGAACCTGCCACCTCTAGTATATGGGCCAGCGCCATATACTCCTTTGAGTCACAGGCACCGCCCTAAAGTTCTTCTTTATCAAAAGCAAGCATAGAAATAATCATGTATAATAGTTTTCCATGAATATTTTATTGGTTACCTTTTCTTTTGGTCATTCAGAATGAGTGTAGCTAAGTTCTACAGGAGATATAATATGTTTTCCTTATTCCTCTAGAAAATATTATTATGCCTTTATATTTTACTGTTAACTCTATCATCACCAGGTAGTTAACCAAGAAAGCCAAAAATTTGTAGAGATCCATAAATGAATAATAATGTAAATTTTCTTGCTATTCTGATACTAATAGCATTCATTATAGATTGAATATCACTGTCAGTGGATTTCAACACCTTGCAGTTACCTTTTCAAACTATTGTACGAACATCTTACAAATCAACATAAAACAAATAAAATAACTTTGTTCAAGGTGCTCCATGCAGTTATTATTGAATGATACCATTTTATGTTTTCTTTCTTATGATAAACTTGGATGGCTGAATTGAGCTACGAGTCTTTCTTTTTTTTTTTTTTCTCCAGTTTTTGGCCGTGGCTGGATTTGAACCCACCACCTCTGGCACATAGGGCCAGCACCCTACTCCTTTGATCACAGGTGCTGCCCAGTAAGTCTTTCTTTAGTACATAAAATACCTGAAGGAATATACATTGGACCTGTATTAAATACATAGCTATAGAATTTGCACAAGGAAAGTGTTACTAATCAGAAGTGATGCCAATGGCCATCATTAACCACTAAATACCATTTTTAAAAAGTCAGAAAATCTCTCCCTGTAAGGTAAAAATGAGGGGATGCATATCTGTGCATGCTAATTCAATACCATCATTAGTATATTTTTGAATATTCTTGTAGAAGATAATTATGTATAAAAACAGTGAGGTCCATAATGTTTGGCTTTTTGACATAAACTGGTGTTTCAAAGACGTCTCAGCCCCTCCTTTCCCATTCCTAGTAAGACTGAATTAGGTGAATTAAAAATAACTACTTTTATTGGGCCGAATGACCCCTAATACAGTAAAAATAAACCAGAAACTTACCAGAGCAAATGATATGAATTATGAGTTGTGGTTTATTTTTTTCCCTTGGGCCTAACTTTGTGTTGGTATCTTTAACATCTTAGCGCCTGAGTCTATTCTGGTTTTGCTCTTACAGCAGATTGTTTATCTTTACATCTTCATATTTGGTGCCCTCAGCATTCCATTAGGCCCATTTTCTTTGCTTTCTATTTTTAGACTTTGTTTCTATGCACATTTTCTGGCAAAATAATTATTAACTCTAAGTTGTGATGACATTCCCAGTTCATTTAACTAAATAAAAACAGGAGCCAGGAATTTATGAAGAGTAGTTTTATGCCTCTAAACTCATTCTACCATTCCTATGACAAACACAGGTTTAGGCCTTCTTTTTGTTTAGAATATTAAGCAAAATGGTGAAAAATAGAGGATATTCCATTATAAACTTGGCTTTCTCTGGTGTCTTGAAGGTTGCAGTAAGTATTATTTTTTGGTTGACAGTTTCCTGTTTACACTCAGCCATAAATATTTCCTATACTTCAAAAAATGTCATGTCTATCAAGAAGCAGAAGCACATGGTTATATTTGAAGGGACATGCTACATGGCCCTCCTAGACTCAAAACATTTAATTGATGGTGTCACTGAAAGGCTCCGCTCACTATAAAAACAAACAAGAGAAAATGAGCTATAAAAATTTGGCTGCCTCTTGAGTTTCTAAGTAATTAAATCCCCATGTACATGTTTTGTATGGGGTGTTGGCTGTTTTTAGCTACATAAGCCTTTTTCTTAGGTCTCCACTCAAATGATTTCCTGTCCTTTAAGTTCAGAATGACTCCATTAGACCAATAACCCATACAGAAACACTGTCTTGTAAGTCTGTGTATGCTTTTGTCATCATCAGCTAAATGTCAAAATTTACCAGATTGTTCAGTCTCTCTCTTTTCTCATTTGTGCACTTCCCTAGGACACTATATGCATTACACATAAAGCAAGTCTCTTAGCAGGAAGTTGCAATGCTTAGCATATTCTATCTATTTGATGCTGAATAAAAAAAAGACACTGCATAGAGCTTTTGCCATCGGGAGGAATATTTTTAACAATCTCATACACATACAATTTCCAAACTCATGAAGATAATGCTTGTCTACCTCTCAAAGCTGTATAGAAGCATCAAGCATGATCACCCATATAAAGTGTGTAACCTTAAGTAGCTCTAAGTTTATATTCATTATAAAAAATTTTTAGTATCAAAAAGATGTTTTCAATAGACTTTAATTTTGAATAGTATAAGGTTCACAGTAAAATTGTGTTCTTGTATCTCCCCTTCTCTTTGTACTCACTGCCTCACTCTTACCATCACCAACCACAGTAGTACACTGTTAATATTGCTGAACCCGCACTGATACATCCTTTATCACCCAGAGTCCATCGTTTGTATTAGAGTTCACTTTTGATGTTGTACCTGTGTCATTATGAAAGTTTTGAGACACACAAAAATCTCAAAAGTTTTGAGATACACAAAAAAGAAAGACAAAATCCACACAGAAGGGGAAAAAAATGAAGCCATTACAGCACCATCAATAACTCAAACATGTTGAAACTTGCACAGGTGAATCAAAAAGGATGCTGTTGACTGTGTTTCCTGGAAGTGAAATAATGGACCATAACACAGTCTGTCTCAAAACTTTCACAGTGACCTATCTACATGCTATGGGTTTAGACAAAGGTGTAATGACATATTTCCATCATGGTTGTCTCACAATAAATAGGTTCACTGGCCTAAAGAACCTTTCTGTTCTCCCAACTATAACCTGATAGCCACTGATCTTTTTACCATCTTCACAATTTTGCCTTTTCCAGAATGTCATACAGTTGGGATCATACAGTATGCAACCTTTTCAGATTGGCTTCTTCCACTTAGTAATAAGCATTTTAGGGTCCTCCATGCCTTTTCATGGATTGCTACCTCATTTCTTACAAGTAGTGAACAATATCCTATGGTCCAGACATGCTGCAATTTATCTTTTCATTCACTCACTAAAGGGCATCAAGATTGTTTCTAATTTTGCCCATGATGAATAAAGTTACTATAGACATCCATGTGCTGGTTTTCATGTACACGTTTAATTCATTTGAGTAAATACCAAGGAGCATAATTTATAGTTCATATGGTAAGAATATGTTTAGTTTTATAAAAAACTGCTGAATTGTCTTCTAAAGTGGCTGTACCATTTTACATTCTTACCAGTAATGAAGAAGAATTCCCATTGTTCCATATCCTTGCCGGCCCTTGATGTTCTTTTGTCAGTTAGACATTTGGTATAATAGGTGTGTAGTGGTATCTTATTATTGCTTTATTTTCAGTTTTCTACAGTTCTGATACATCTTTTCATATGCTTATAAGCCAACTGTTTATCTTTTTTGGTGGAGTGTCTGTTCAGATATTTCCTAAACTTTTTTAAGTGGGTTGTCTTCTTATTTTTGAGATTGAAGAGTTCATTGTACATTTTGGATAACAGTTCTTTGTGTAATATCAGAAGTGTCTTTTGCAAAAAGACATATTTTCTTCTGGTCTGTGGCCTGTCTTCTAATTTTCTTGACAAGGTCTTTTGCAGAGCAAAAGTTTTTAATTTTCATGAAGTCAGTTTACCAATTATTTATTTCATAAACCATGTCTTTGGTGTTGACAAAGTCATCACCATACCCAAGGTTGTCCAGATTTTCTCCATGTTACCTATTAGGAGTTTTATAGTTTTGCATTTTACATTTAGATCAATTACCTACTTTATTTTTATATATTTATTTATTTTTTAGACTAAGTCTTACTATGTCACCCTCGATAGAGTGCCGTTGTGTCACAGCTCACAGCAACCTCAAACTCTTGGGCTTAAGTGATTCTCTTGCCTCAGCCTCCCAAGTAACTGGGACTATAGGCGCCTACCACAATGCCCGGCTATTTAAGTTATTTTTTTGAAAAAGGTATAAGGTTTATGTTTTTTTCTTTCATGTCTTAGATTCTTTTTCCTTTCTTTCTTTCTTTTTTTTTTTTTTGCCCCATTTGTTGAAAAGACTAAATTTTATCCATTGCATTACCTTTGCTCTTGTATCCGAAATCAGTTGACAATATTTATGTAGATCTATTCCTGAACTCTATTCTGTTCTATTAACCTACTTTTCTATGTTTTGCCAACACCACCCACTGTCTTGATTACTTCAGCTTTGTAGTAAGTCTTGAAGGGGATAGTGTCAGTCTTGTGACTTTTTTCTTTTCCTTCAACAAGTCAGCTTTTGGAGGCCTTTTGCCCACCCATATAAATGTTAGCATAAGTTTGTCTAAATTACAAAATAACTTGCTGAAATTTTCATTGGCATTCCCTTGAGTCTATAGATCAGGTTGGGAAGAAATGATCTTGATAATATTGAGTTTTGCAATCCACGAACATAGAATATCTCTCTGTTGATTTAGTCCTTATTTGATTTCTTTTATCAAAATTTTGAAGTTTTCCCCTTATAGTCCTTGTACACATTTTGCTAGATTTACACTTAATTCTTTTCATTTTGGGGGGTGCTATTATAAATGGTAATGTGTTTTTCACTTGAATTCCACTTGTTAATTGCTACTGCCCAGAAACAAGACTGACATATGCATACTAATCTTACGTTATGCAAATGTCTTGTAATCATTTATTAGTTCCATGGGTTTTCCCCCCAATTCTTTGGGAATTGAAAATGGAATACATAGATAATTGTGCCATATCCAAAAAAGAGAGTTTTTTTTGTTTTCAATTTCTCAATTTGTGTTCCATTTATTTACTTTTTAAATTTTATCGCATTTCCACAATTTCCAGTGAGATGTTAAAAAGGAGTAGTGGGGAGGGGGACTTTTTTCTAAAGTTGGTGATAAAGTCTTAAGTTTCTTACCATTAAGTATGATGTGAGCCATAGGTTTTTGCAGATATTTATCGTCAAATTGAAGAATTTCCCTCTATTTTCAGTTTTCTAAAAATATCATGAATGAGTGTTGGATTTTGTCAAATGCTTTTTCTGCATCTATTGTTATGATCATTTGGTTTTCTTCTTTAGCCTGTTGATATGATTATGTTAATTTTCAAATGTTGAACCAGCCTTGCATAACTGGGTCTTCTAATTCTCTTGACATTTTTTTTAAAGAGGATAATTTTATTTATAATGATTAATCATATTAATATAAATAATTCCTTGCACATTTAAAAATTTGATTTGGCAATATTTATTGAGGATTTTTGAATCCATATTTATAAGCAATATTTGTCTCTAGTTTTCTTTTCTGAAAACTAGAGTCAAACTGCTGTCTTTGCTTGCAGTTACTACTTTGGGGATGCTGGTCTCATAGAAATGTGCCACCTACTTCTATCTTCTGAAAGATATAATAGAGAATTGGTATAATTTCTTGTGTGTTTGATATAAGTCACAATTAACCCATATATGCTTAATAATTTCTGTTTTGAAAAGGTATTCATTATTGATTCAATTTCTTTTTAGATACAGGCCTATTCAAATTGTCCATTCCTTTTTGTGCTTTGACAGACTGTTTTTCAAGTAATTGGTCAACATTCATCTAGGTTATCAAATTATGAGCAAAGACTTGTTCATAGTATCCCCTTCTCAATATCTACTGAATGCATATTGATGTTCACTATTTCATTTCCAATATTAGAATTTGTACATATAACCTAATAACATTTAAAATGTCATATAAATAATATTGTTACACTAAAAGGTGCTAAGAATCTAGATATTAGATAAATAGTATACATTCTCTTAATCTTTCCAGAAACATTGAGTTGTAAGAGTAGTGCAAGATAAAAATCTTCTGCCTAAAGGAATTTTTTCATGCAAGTATCTATGTTGTTAGACACTTAAGTGTAGTAGAAGCTCCTACTCCCTGAGTCTTCTGGTCAATTGAAGTTGAGGGTTCCTTGAGATTGTGGGTTTATTGAGGGTCAACTGAGAGTTCCTTGAGGTTGAGGGTTTATTATAAAGCAACAAGAAAAGCTAATAGAAAGATCAAAGTGCATAAAGAGAAGAGAGCCAGGATAAGAATGTTTGTATGAGCTAAATAAGTACAAATCCCAAGTTTTTATATACACAGTCCTGTTCCACAAAGCCATACATGCCAAGTGAAAACTTCTACTATAAAAGTTAGTTACTAAAATTAAGAGACACAACTAAGAATATATGACATCAAGTTTGTAAATAAGTCAAATATGAAACTATTCAAACATTCTGACTTTTATGTTAATGCTTCTTTTACTATGTCTGTCTCTCTCAAAAAGACAGATGCACACATCCACACATGTGCACATTCACACTTCCACACAAGTGCTTCAATCTGTCAAACAATGTTAGATGTCATCATATACATTGCAGTAGAGGACAAGTAAATCAGAATTATTTTGATGTCAAACTTTCATTTATTTTTATAGATATCCAGCAAAAGACATCAAAACAACACAATGTGAGGTGTGTCTTGAATTATTTGAATTTTTTCTTAAGACAGTGAAGTCTAATACTCTGAAATTATTAAAACAATTCTTGACATCCTTAATTGTTAAAGCCAGCCATGTAAGAGAACAAGACATGTACTTGACATTATGGGCCAAAACTGGAGCAATTTTTTTTTTTAATTCTATTATCTAGAAGCTATTTCTCAAATATAAACACCTGAACATATACACATATAAGTTTTATGGCACTTGCAAATAATAATGTTTTAACAGATGGTGGAAGATTCAGTTAAAATTTCACTCAATTGCAAATACTATTTTTTCCCTGAACTCCTGTATTGCTTTTTGTTCCATAACTTTAACAATAACCCATTGTGAAATGAGGTTATAATAAAAATAATAAAAAATGAAATACACTATACATCTGTAAGAAGAGCCATTTAGAGATAAGACATTTGACTAATGTGCCTGCAGCAGATCTTGTGGCTTAAGTCACTATTAGGAAATGAAATTTAATGCAAGAATTTGCTCAGCATTCTCCTTTTCTGAAAAGGTGCAGTCTTCTCCTTGGGAAATATGTAAATTATATTTATATATTCTCAATCTTTAATGTAATACTAAAAAGTAACACAGTAATGGTGTGATCTATATTATATTTTAGGAAGATTTTACTCAGATGAAATGTCTATGATTCCTAAGAGGTATCTGACTTTTTTTGTTAACTTCGATTTAAGATACATTAGCCTTGAGACAAAAATAAAAGGGATTATATAAAGAGAAATTTAAAGTGAATAAAAAGTAGAGTAACAACTTTTTTAATCTTATGTTTTCTATTTAAATTTTTTATTCCCAAGTGGTTACAAGTAGAAAGTGTGCTGGATAACAGTCAGTTTTGGTCTTTAAAGACATTTCAGAAAATAAGAAATTGCAATATTCTTTATTTGAGAAAAGATTAAGATACTACACAATTCCTATAATTTATCAAATCTCAAATAAATTTATTTTCTATAAAATAATTGCCATATATTCTATTTTGCCACCATACTACAAATTTACATGTGCATTTTCCTTGGGAATTTAGTTAATAATAAGGACCCATCCTAGTGGACAAAAAAGCAAGGGAATAAAAGGCAGAAATTCTTCTTAAGAGATATCAACCACTGTTGAAAATCCCCATCCCTCATATAAAAGTCATCCATTGAGGGTTTCATTCACAAGAAATATACTATGGAAAACTTTTTGGGGTTCATATCCAAAGTAACAGAAAATGATTTTATAAGTCATAAGAACAAATGTGAAATTATATCATAAAACAATTATTTGTGAAATGTCTGGAGATTACAAAATAATGAATTATGGAGTTTAAGAAATTCGGTACTTTAAATTACATGATAGTTGAAGAAACTAAACCAACACAAAGGCTTGGGAATCAAAGACACATTGAAAGGTGATGAACAAAATGTTAACAAGGGCATCGTTCCAGTTGGTGGCAACTGGGTCTGTTTGAATGCTAATCCCAGAGAATCCAAAGAACATGAAGATTCACAAACCCAGAGAGTTACAAGAGTATAAAGCAATGACCTTGCTTATTATGCACTGACCATATGTGTGCAGATGCGTAGAAGACTATCTTCAGTGAGATGTGCAAGGTATTTGCAAGAGGGAGCAGACATAGTTCTTGGAAAAACAAAATGTCATAGTAGAGTATACCCATTGGTTATAGAGAATAGGTTTCTCCTATGTCAACTTGGGGTCAGTGCTCCAGGGAAGGTTTTTTGTCAATATATGACATCAATACAAAATAAAATAAAAATTGACCAACACATGGTTGGGTTTTAAATTCTTCCACACTTTCTATAACACTCTGCAAACTCAAACAATCCCGCCAGGGTGGAGGATTCCTTACCAATATTAAAGCCAGACTACGATGATCTATATTTACTTTCCTTCCTTTTTTTTGAGACAGAGTGTCACTCTATCCCCCTGGGTAGAGTGCTATGGCATCATCATAGCTCACAGCAACCTCTTGGGCTCAAGCAAAACTCTTGCCTCAGCCTTCCCTCTAGCTGGTACTACAGGTGCCCACCACAACACCAACTATTTTTTCAGTAGAGATGGGATCTCACTCTTTCCCAGTCTGAGTCTCAAAATTCTGAGCTCAAGCAAACCACCTGCTTCAGCCTCCTAGCGTGCTAGAATTACAGGTGTAAGCCAGCATACCTGACCTAGTTCCATTCTCTTCATCTAAACTTTCACTATGTTTTCAAGTACCATTGATACCCAGTCAACTCCTTTATCAGTATCTGAATGTTTCTTTTCTTTTCTGAGCTGCAGACTCCCTATGCCCAACTGTTTAACCTACTTCTCAACCTGAATGTCTCTTAGGTAATACCTTAAATTCAAAATGTCTAGAACTCTCCATGCCTCCTTAGTAGTCATTCATTAATGTTAGCAAAAGGCCAACTTAGGCTCATTATGATGATCATTTTTTTGCCCATAACCACCAACTTCTAATATTTCTACCTAATAAACACTTCCCCAATATAACCTTTCATCCCATCACATTGCCTCATTTCAGACCTTCGTGAGCTTTCATCTACAATACTTCATTAGCATTTTCCTTTCCTCTAATTCATCCCATGTATCGTCACTTCCCCTTATCTTTCTAATTAACAAATAAATTATATCGCCACCAACTACTCTAAATCCTTTATTGGGCCCACAAAATGAAAAGCTCCTTAGAACCCAAAGATGAGAAAGTTCACACCCTCTTACATGTAATTTCAGGATTTACAATCTGTACCCAAATTATCACCCCTTGTTCTAAGAACAAACATGGAAAAATATGCCATTTCTGAAACATGTTGTGTTTCTGCATCTAAATCTCTGAACATTTCTTTCTTTCATCATGGTGTGACTGCCTTACTTTTCTACTGATCATTCTTCAAGTTTCAGTTCAAATATCATCTCTTTTGATGTTTTACTGTAATGAAAAGAGAAGTGGTACTCCACTAACACATAATTTAATTATTTTAAGTACATAACTTGGTCCCCAACACATAGGCATCAAGAATGCTTTTGAAAAAATGCAAAATAAATAAATAAATGCATAAATAAATGAACCATGTTGCAGTATCAAAATCAGGAGACCTGGATTTCAGTCATGTAAAAGCTTCACACAGGACCCAGTACACTGTGTTAAAATTAGTTTTCATTATTAGTTACATCACTGACATTGCTATTAAATCAGTACAAATTTTTACTCTCTTCAAATAACAACAACAAAAAACACACAAAATGGAAGAATTACGCCTTATAGGGGGAAAAAAAACAATAAGAAATCACCATCAGAATACATTTTAAAGAACCTCTGAAATAGAAGTATTCAAGAACGGATGACTAAATAATGAAGTTGAACAAGGAAAAACTACGTTAGGAAGCTAGAAAAGGAGAAGCAAATTTAACCCAGAGTAAGTGGGAGGAAAGAAATAATAAAGATATCAGTGAAGGAGAAGACAAACAACTGTGAAAAAAGATTGGAGAAACTGAAAGCTGTTTCTTCAAAGTATCAACAACACTGATAAAAATCTATCTATACTGATGAAAACTAAATATAAATGAGACAAAGACTACCAATATGAGAAATGAAAGACAGACTACCTCTACATGTTTTATAGGCTTAATTCAAAAGGATAATCTAGGGTTATTATGAGCAAATTTATAGTAATAAACTTAGTAACTTTGGTGAAATATCTATATTCTTTCCAAAAAAAAAAAAAAAATCAATGTATCAAAACTAACTCAAGAAGAAATAGAAAAATGACCAGCCCCACATCTTACAAAGAAGACTAAAGGGCAAAATTGAGCTGGGGATTTCTATCACACGTTTAAAAAAGAAAGGATGCTAATCTAAAAAAATGCTTTTCCATCAAAATAGGAGAAGACGGAGAATTGCTGCCCACATTTAATCTAATACCAAAAGCAAAACAAAACAAAAAGACATTATATGTAAAGAAAGCAGTGGAAAAGTATTTCTCATACACATAGGCACAACATTGTATACTAAATTAGCAAATAAACTTTAGTGACATAAAAGACATAATACATCATGATCATGTTTGGGTCAGAATGCAAGGAATTTGCTTGAATGTCAACTAATATAAATAACCGTAAACAAATAGGGAACATAGCAAACACAACAAAACAAAGGTGGAAAAATTTATGACATTTTCAGTAGATGTGGAAAAAGCCAAAAACAAAAAATAATATTTGCCATGTCAACTATCTGATACACATCAAAGCAAGACTTAGACATGTTCTGATGACAAGAATACAGTTCTTTCAGTTACACCAGAACACCAAGGATTCTCATCTTAATGCCTTTGCCTATATAGATCGATATTCCTTTCCTTGACCACTAAAGAAATATTGTTGGAATCTGGAAAATGTCTGTTGATGAAGTGGCACAGAAGTTTAGATAGCACATCTAATCAAGTAAATCCACTTTTACCAACAGATTCCATTTCATCATCATCATAAAATGCATCTAATTAATTGTAGAAATCTTTGATCTTTAGTAAGGCTTTGGGAAATTTGAAACTAATTCCATCCTTCTTTAATTCAATACATATTATTTAAGCTTCAAGATACAGAGGCAGCTTCCATATTTATGTAGGCAAATATCAAGATATGTCATAGAGCTGGGTAAACCTTTGCACATAGAAAATTTTAAACTCTAGTCAAAGGAAATTATATGTAAATTTAATATACACTTTCAGTTTATGAGTTTGTTTATAGAGTTCCAGCAATGCAAACAAATCACTCAATAATAATCTACTATTTGCTGGAATCACTTTATTTTACACCTGACACTTTCCTTTAACATATATGTTCATAATAACATACTTGTCCCTAATTCATTAATGGTTAAGTTACTTGTATAGTAATAATAACAGAATAGTAATTATGACTAACATACAAAAATTCACAATTCTAGTCTTTCTTATAAATTATTTCATATTATTTACTCAATCTTTGCAATAGCCCTAGGAAGAAGTTCTGCTTATTAACCCCATTTTACAGATGAACAAAGTGATGAATAGAGAATGAACACCTGGATCAATGTTTTACAATATCATAGGAAGCAGACCAAAGACATGATTCCAGGTAATTTTTTTTCAAAATCTATATTCTTAATCATTGTAGGTATTGCCAACCAAGTGCAAAAGACATGAATGTGAGAAAATCTTAGCTCATGAAAGACACAAGTGTTAATTTCTATTTACTAAAATCACCACTGTATCTTTTAGTTTTTGTTATTTTATAAACACAGTAAAGTAGCAAACCTTGTTTTCATTTTTAAAATGATCTCAATATTTCTCTCAATTTTGTAAAAGCTAATGAACACATTATCTGGAAATGGAATTTAAGTGCTCGAACAACAGTTTTCAGCCAAAAATTATGCATCTTTTGCTTATGTCAATGTGACATTATATGAGAAATGAGGTCTCACTCTGTCACCCAGGCTGGAATTTAGTGGCACAACCACAGCTCACTTGCAACCTCAAACTTCTGGCTTCAAGCAATCCTCTCCCTTGGCCTCTCTCTGAGCTGGTATTACAGGCATGAACCATTGAGTTACCTACAACATATTTGATAACATGTTATTATATACTTAACATTGGCTGTATTGAATTAATGGAGGATTCTTTCTAAGAATTGTAGAACACAGTTTCTACATTTTATATTTTAAATAGCTTATCATGGTATCTCCTTACACTTAATAAAATTTGCAAAGAGAGTCCCTCAGCCATTCCTCTTTTCTTTTTTTATCAATCCATTTAGTGCAAACTGTCTCATCACAACAACAAATAGAATTCTTCCCTTTTAAATATGACTTAGAATAACATTATCAACTCCTTGATTTTCAAATGGTTTTATTCCCAACTGTTTGTTCAAATAAAGCCCCATATCAAAGATTATCAACTAAGCTTAAGCTTCTCTAGGGAAAATAATTTTTGATATCTAGAGATCTCCCATTTTTAACATTCTTTTGCCTCCCAAATGTAATTAGTTCTTAAGGGGTTTACCAGAGAAGCCGGAGCTCTGCGGAATACAGGTGAAAACTATTTAATTAACCACAGATTCAATAGCCTAGATTAATTCAAAGTATACATGTGAAGAAATGTGAAAAGTATGAAACAGCAGTTATAATTTGCAGATGAGAGCAGAGGAAAGGAGGAGAGAGCTTCAAATGTTCAGCACAATTCTCCAGTGAAACCATCAGGTCCTAGAGATTTTGCCTTGGGGAGCTTTTAAATTAGAATTCAAGTTTCTCTACCAGTTACATGATCGATTATCCTGGGTTTTTATTTCATCTTGGTTGAGTTTTGATAGTTTCTGGCTTTTACGACGCTAGCTTCTGTTTCTCCTTACAACAAGGAACTGAGATTTCTGGCATCTTCTGTATCAAAATAATCAGTGTATCTTTAAAAAAAGAATTACAGATAGCAAACCTGGGACTGAGGTCTTCTAACTTAGTTGGGGGGCACACTGAGGGAGCATTCTTGGCAGGATGTCTATATTTTTACCAGGTCTTTCAAGTGATTTTGCTATATCAACAAGGGTAAGAACTATTATCTTAAAGTCCAATACACTGTTCTATGATTATAGTCTTTCTTCTAACTCGGTCTTTCTCTCTCACTACCTTCCTCTATAAACTAACAAGATACTAGATCAATCCTATTAATGGTGTCTGTGTACACATCCACTGTCTAATTTTTTATTCCTCTAGAGTTGCTATTAATGAATGATTTTCACCGTGGCATGCACAGAGAAACATTGAAAGTACAACATTCAAGTTATCTGTTGTAATCCATTGTTGGATAGGTTGACAGTATGCCCACAGAAAACATTATTATCAAATAGTACCAAATCCTGAGCTAAGGTGACTTGTGATTCTAGTGAACAGGTACTGGCAAAGGCTATGAATGTTCTAAGTCATCACAATTTTCTTTTCTCTCTGGCCACTAAGAAGCTTCTAGCTGAATTTTCTGTCTACCTGTAGAAACTGTTCATGGCCATCCCGGGTGCATTTCTCTTTGTGACTGTTCCTCTACAATGTCTTATTTTCCTACTGTGGCCAGGACTACATTTTGTGCCCTGTCTCTGTCCTTGGCTTCTGTTTGATAATTTTTAGCCGGCTGCATACCTGCCCAGACGAGAGTGCATTTCCCAGAAAACTTCAGTGTGTTCATGTGACTAGATTCTGCTTAATATTGTATAAATCTAGGGTTCTGGGGCAATCACCAAAAACTTCCCTTAAAGGACAGCTGTCACATACCTGGTAACCATTTTCTTCACCTCTGCATCCACCTTGCTACCTGAGGTACATTCTACTGTTTAAGGCCATGAAGATAGAGGATTGTGAAGGGCTGGCTAGGACAGTGATTTATGATTCTGTATGCCTTTGATTGAAGATCACATAAATATACAAGCGTGTGAATGTATATGAGGGTTGTCCAGAAAGTATCTAGCCATTGTTTCTCATATTTTTCATAGTGCATAGCTAGATATCTTCTGGACAGCCCTCCTATACAATGTGGCTATGTGCTTAAATGTATACATATGTGATTTAAACACGACTTCACATCACTTAAGAAATAAGGTATGATACTAAATAAAAGCACATTAACTACCTCAAAAAACTTGCATAGGACTTCAGAAAATTTACTAATACATTTGTCAAAGCTTGCAGAAAGCAGGCTGTAGTGATTGTGCTACTGGGCTTTGTACTGGTCATCAAATCTTTAACGTGAACGTTTATCATGCAGGATATTACATTGAAATTTTTAATTTATCTGAAATAGGTTACAGCATTAATATAAATTGAAATCTGAACTGTATACTCTGGCAAGATTATGCAATATAGTTTCTAGAATATTAAAATGTTCTATGTGTTACAAGAAAATGGATTTCTACATCAGTACTTTATTGTACCACACATGCAGTCTAAATTGCTAAGGCTTTTAAAAAATAGTAGTGTGTATTTATATATGCAGTCTCAGTCATTGAAGCACATTTAAAAAGTAGCTAGAGTATGCAGATATTTAAATGAACTTTCTTTGGAAAGGCAATAAAGATGCCAAAATTAAAGTCCTTTCACAAATAGCTGTTTAAACAATTTCCCAGTACAAACAATACTTTATCCTAAGTGAACAGTAAAGAACTGTATTTCATTAAGATCAACTGCTTTTAGACCATACAAGGTGAGGGAAAATCAAGGTAGTCACAATTTGTTTTGCATTGATAAATGTGTGCTCTTGTATATTCACTGCAAATATAACCAAGAGAAAATTCCAATTTTTCAGTTACCAAGCTGACTGCTGACCTATATTTTCACTTTTAAGTATGGGTCTTACCCATGAAACAGGGTGAAAATTGTTAAATCTTCTTCTCTAATTGACCTTTATAGTTACTAGGAAAACACTGTTAATAATGTGCAGCTTATGGATCCAAGGACATTTCAAAGAGAGGAATAGCACATATAAAAGTAATCAGACTACAAAATAGTACTGAGAGAAATTAAAGAATACATGAGTAATTGGAGAGGTATGCTATGCCCATGGATAGGAAAAGTCATATATTAATCTTCCCCAAATTGACAGATTTAATTCTATGATAATCAATATCCCAGTAGGGCCTAACATTTATATAAAAACACATAAGCCACAGAATAGGCAATAAGATTAGACAAATAGATCCACGAAAGAGAACAAAGTACCAATTATGTATCTGAATATATATGATTAATTAACTTTCAACAAAAGCTTCCAGGCAATCAACTGTTAAATGAGAAAAGTCCTTTCAACAAATGATGTTAGAATACCAAAAGTAATATTAACTCATGATAAACCACAGACCTAAACTCCATTTTTGTGATCTTCAATGGGGAAAAATTCTTCAGAGAAGCAGTAATCATTATATTAAAAAAACTTATAAATTCAAATTTGTCAAAATCAAACATTTCTAATCATCAGACACCATTAAGAAAATAAATAGGACATTCACTGAAGAAAAAATGTCTACAGTATTGATACACTGATATTGGCCCATTCTTGATATACTGATACCCAGAATATATACCAAATGTCTATATATTAGACAAGTGAATTAAAAAAAGCAGACTCTCTCTCTTTCTCTCCAATAAGTATACGGGTAAGTGAAAAAACACCAGGAAAAAGCAAATCAAGCACAACGAAGTATTTCTTGCCCAGAAGTGCTAAGATTAAAAAGACTGACAAACTAAATATTGGTGAAAGTATGGAGCAAGTAAAACCTCTTCCTTTTTTGGGTGGGAATAGAAAATGATACAATCATCTTTGAAACTCGTTTGGTCATTTCTTAGAAAGTGAGACACACTTCTGTCTCAGGACTCATCAATTTCAGTTCCAGGAATTTACAAATAGAAAACATATTTCCATAGAGACATGTGCACAAATTTTCATAGCAGACTAATTAAAAATATTCAATAATTTGAAGCATCCCATATGTTCATCAACAGAATGAATAAACACCTTGAGATATATTCACAAAATGGAATACAATTAATTTAATGAAACAAATTATTGATAAAATACATGTCATTGATTATAAACTCATGACAAGTATCTATTTTCTCGTGACAGATACTAGAACACTGGATGCCTCTGATTCATAACATCACACAGGCACTACTGGGTGGAGAACAAGGAAAATTTCTAGGTTGATGGAAATGTTCTCTATTTTGTTGTATTTTGGGTGTTATATTATCAATATATATAAATGTGTAGAATTCATTGTATTATATATGAAAACACAAGTGTAAGATGAGAAGGCCCAATGTGTCTTATCAAAAATCCAGACGAGAAAAAAAAACTTTAGAGTTTCTGGGAATGTGAGAATGTGGAAATAAAATATTACAAGACAAAATCTTCAGATTCACATAGCTCCTTAGATGTCAAACAAAGAAGCCTCTCTTACAAGTGGAACTTTGCCCTGGAAGTGAGGACAATGTAGTGTAAAAATCTGTACACTTATATTAATTTGAAATTTTAAAAATTAAAAAGAAAACAAAGAAACCTATCCAAATTTATATCATAATACTGACTAGACTATCGGAGAAAAAGAAAAAAAAATAAAAAAAGCAGAGTTAAAAAGACTGGCCTATATTGAGTGAAAATTAGATTAAGAGTTGATGTCTTGATTGCAAAATTAGAAGTCCAAAGACAGTAATAAAATGCCTGTCAAAAATAACTTACAGAAACTGCCTACCAACCTAAACTAATAGTAATATCTAGTGCAACCATTTTTCAAACACCATGCAAAAATAGAACCAATTAATTTAACTAACATTAACTATCCAAAGGTCTTAATTAACAGAGCTTCTTAGAAACAAAGTATATTTTTGGAAGAAAGAGAATAATTTCAGAAGGAAGATCAGATATGAGGGATTAAAAAAACTGAAAACTAGATCTACAAGTGTTAAGCTCTTCTGCTTTATTTAAATTTTTTAAACAAAAAATATTTCAAAGAGGCAAACTATAGCCTATGCTATATTTGTATAGTTTAACACAAAAGTTTATATGAACTATTTTAGGATTTTAAATTATACTCTTAGTAGATAATTTATTTTTGTTATCTATTCACATGTCTACTGAAACAGACAACATGGTGACAAGTTGAAGGACTGAATATGAGTTAAAATAGTAGCACTCAGATATCGAATTCTCAGTATTTTTTGCCACAAAAATGAAAGACATGGCTCATGTGGAAAGAATGATAATTTGAATTAAAGACAATTTCTTGGAACAATGAGATTGTTAAAAATTAAAGTATTTTAAGTTGCACATCTCACCACTATTACATAAGTATTGTATAGCCAATTGGCATTTCAAGCGAAGTCGATATTTTCAACAAATTCAGTTCACAAGGACATGAAATATTTTGGGTTTCATGCAATCATATTTCTCTTCCAAGAAAAAGACAGAAAGAGTGTTGTTTCACTTATACTCAACCATTCAAACTAGTTTATCATGACCTTTTTTGGTTTTTATTTAACGAGAACATATTTTAGGGGTTCACACAGTAAAAACTGTTTAGTTTTAGCTATTATTATGCTATTATGTCTGACTTTGCTTATAATATAAATATTTCAGTAAGGATCAAGTTTAACAGAAACACAAATACATGTATTATTTAACATATTCTTCTTAGTAAAGTATCTCAAGAATGGAAAAAAAGTATCCAATGTACTCAGCCCTACTATGAAACTAACTTATGGCTTTCATATGAAAACTATAACCCAGTTATAACCTAAGAATATGGGGAAGGGGGAGAGGGAGGGAAGGGATGGGGGAGGATGGGCGGAGGGAGGGTGATTGGTGGGATTACACCCATGGTGCATCTTACAAGGGTACATGTGAAACTTAGTAAATGTAGAATATAAATGTCTTAACACAATAAAAAAAAAAAAGAAATAAAAATGTCATGGTTCATTTTTTAGTGTTCCTAAGAAAGAACTAAATTGTGAGTGCTAAGGAATATATTGATGACATGAAAGTATATTTTTAAGAATTATGCAATGGTATCACTTTTACCAATCATGTAACAGTAAATTAGGTAGTAACTTTAAGTTGGCATATCGAGTACTAAAATTAAATCTCTTCAGTTATTACTCAATAAATATAACGCAGGGTGCTACCTTTACAAGGTGCATAGAGTATCACTCATAGTTAATTCTATCCTGGACTTTGATCCTTATGATCTTTACACTTTATTCCAAAACAAGTGATTTGTAGTTTCCAATCCTTTCTTGTTCTCTCATGCAGAACCTGGTTTTTCTCTTCTCCCATGTTGATTTTTAAAATTTCTGTGCCCTTTCCTAATCCTTTCCATCATATTCTCAAAGTCTTCACAGCACAACACTCTACCTTTTTTACCGTAATTTAGTGGTTCTCCACCCTGGTTACATATCAGAATCACCTGATGCTTAGGATTCAACCTCAGAAATATCAACTTATTGGACACTGAAAACAAGAGGTCTAGAGAATTAGAACTTTGTAAGAACTCCCGGACGACTCTAAGGCAGGGCTGAGAAGCCCAATGGTATATCCTGGCTGTTCTTGGATGATACCACCTCATTGTATGACTTCACTCATCAAAACTCATTTATCCTTTGAGACCCACATGGATCACTTGTAGAACTTCTAGTCACTTCTTATTTACTGTCTTCTTTCAAGTACCTTGTGAATCACTGAAATTCTCTAAAATTTCAGCCACTGCTCACAGGCTTCCATTTCACCTCAAGCCCTCTCATCATCCAGGGGATTTCAAGGTTAAGAAGACATATACAATGCAAAGCTACTGTCATAAATTGAAATAAATAAAAGGCATCAAATTGGAAAGGAAGGAGTCAAAATTTTCTTTTCTGCAAATGATATGAATCATTGATCATCTCATGATCATGATCTTGAGAAACCTAAAAAGTCTACCCCCCCCAAAAAAAAATTAGAACATAAACACATTATGTAAAGTTGGAGGATATGAAATCAACATACAAAAATCAGTAGCATTTCTAGATGCCAACAGTGAACAAACTGAAAATAAACCAAGGAAAGAATTCCATTTAAAACTGGTACAATGAAAATAAAATGCCTATGAACAAACTCAACCAAAGAAGTGAAAGACTGTTATGATAAAAACTACAAAACACTGATGACATAAATTGAAGAGAATACTAAAGTATAAAAAGATAATTTCATGTTCACAGATCGGAAGAATCAATATTGTTGAAATGGCTGGTATTATTAAAATGTCCCAAAGCAATCTACAGATTCAATGCAATCCCCATCAAAATATCAGTGACATTCTCCACAGAAATAGAAATAATAATCCTAACTTTTATATGGACTACAAAAGACTCAGAAGAGCCGAAGCTATTCTGAGCAAAAAGAACAAAGAGGAGTCATACTATCTGACTCTAAATTTTACTACCAAGATGTTGTGACCAAAACAGTGTGGGACCAGCATAAAAGCAGACACATAAACCACTAGAAAAGAATAGAAAACCCATAAATAAATCCACATATCTGCAGTACACTTGTCTTCAACAAAGGTGGCAAGAACATGTAGTAGGGAAAGGACAGTCTCTTCAATAAATGGTTCTGGGAAAGTTGGTATATGGAGAATGAAATTAAGTCTTTAACCCCTGTCATTTACAAAACTCAAATCAAAATGTATTAAAGAAGTAAATAAAACTACTAAAATAAAACACTGGGGAAATGCTTCAGGAAACTTTCCTGGGCAATGACTTCTTGAGTAATATACCCAAAGCACAGGTAGCCAAAGGAAAATGGAACAAATGGGATCACATCAAGCTTAAAAGGTTTTGTACAACAAGGGAAACAGGTAACAAAGTGAGGAGATAACCCACAAAATATTTGTAAACTACTCATCTGCCGAGAGATTAACAACTAGAATGTGAGAGATATACCAACCATTCAATAGGAAAAAATCAAATAATCCGATCAAAAATGGGCAATGATCTGAAAAGACATTTCTGAATAAAAACATGTGACTAGCCAACACAAGAAATTACTCAACATCATTAGTCATAAGAGAATATTCAAATCACAACTATTATGTGCATATCATCTCACCCCAGTAAAATGACTTTTATTAAAAAGACAAGCAATCACCAATTTTGAAAATCATATAGAGAAAGGATAACCCTCTTAAACTATTGGTGGGCATGTAAATTAGTGCAACCATTATGGAGAACAGTAGGGAAGGTCCTCAAAAAATTAAAAGTAGAAGTCACATTTGACCCAGGAATTCTACTGCTTGGTATATATAGAAAGGCAGGGAAATTAGTATATCTAAAGGATATCTACACTCGCACATTTATTGTGGTAATATTCACAATAGCCAAGTTTGGAATCAACCTAAATATCTATGACTGGATGGACGTATAAAGAAATTGTAGTACGTGCACACAATGAAATACTATGTAGCTACAAAAAAGAATGAAATCCTGCCATTTGCAAAAGCATGGATGAAACTGGAGAACATTATGTTAAGTGAAATAAGCCAGGTACAGAAAGTCAAATCTCTCATGTTATCACTCATTTGTGGAAGCTAAATATTAAAAACCATTTATCTCATGGAGACAGAGTAGAATGATAGTTAACAGAGGTTGAGAAGAGTACCAGGGAATGGGGATAGCAATGAAGTCTATAGAAAGAGGTGGTTACCTGAAAGACTGGGTGTAAGGTGAGAAGTAAAAAGAGGAATTGAGAAAGGTATTTGGTTTGGGAAGACATGTTCATCTCTTGCTTGAGTTACTTCAACATCCTAATTAGTCTCGCTGCTTGTACCTGGTTATCTTGCAATCTACTCTCTCCACTACAGCCATAGTGAGGCTTTCTAGGTGTAAATGAGATCATGCCACTTTTCTTTAAAACTTCAAGTGGTTCACCATTTCACTTGAAGTAAAACCCCGTGTACTTGCAGTAACCTATCAAAGCTTCCTTCCTATTACCTCTCTGATCTGCTATCCCATTAACTTTTTCCACCTTTATTCCCTCCAGCTACACCAGCCTCTTTTTTATACATGTCCAGAATACTGTGCCATGGTGCTGTCACCTGGGATGTCTCCTAAGCTTGAAATACTCTTTTGTCTCATGTGTGCAGCTAATTTCCACACCTCTTTCAAGTCTTTGCTCACATCTCTTATTAAATTACATTTTCATAATCTGTGTTTGCATTATATACATAATCTGATTGAATTCAGAGGAAGTGAATCTCACCACTAGAGAAAAGTCATTAGTAGCCTGTACCACACAGTACTAATTTAATTTACTAATAGTTTAATAATTTACTATCTGTAGTTACCTGCAAAGAAGTATGTAATAAATCCAAAGCCTTAGAAAACCAACTAGTGATTTTCAAACTATAATGTGAGTGGTGTAAGAAATTTAGATGTTATAAAGGGAAATTCCATACACTGAAGTTGATAATGACAGCATTTGTAAAAAGAAATAATTGGCTTCAAAATTTAAATTTTTGTTTCAAGGCCTGGTCAGAAATATGGGGTCTTGTTATGATGGCCCTAAAGGAATCTCTTCTTGCCTGTAAGTATAAAGCTGGCATGGACAAAAACCAGACCCGGGGTTTGATTTAATAGATTGTAGGTTATCATAGAGATTAAAATGAAACCTCAGAAACTCTTATAAGTGAAATTTGGCACACTGGCTAGGAAAAAAATTGAATCAATAGAATCACAATTGCACATTAGGAAATTCACACAACTGTAAGTGGTCCAAACAATCAAACCCAAATATTTGGTACAAAAGCCTGAGATTAGTCAGGGGGTTAAATACAGATAATATAAACCATGCGAAATATTTTAGGCAGAATGTCATTTGATAGAAAGGTTACATATATAAAGAAACTATTGAAATTGTTGGAGTGATGAGCTCTAGTGAGGTTTTCCAGAAATGACTTCCAGAATTTCTTCTCCACCAGACCAACTACCAATAAAGAAATCACAGAATATCTTTTTAAGTGAATTCCGGAAAATTAGAGCCCCTCTAAGTATAACCTGGGGCAAATCAACATTTGATTAAATATCCTAATTATAAAGCACATAACAACTGAAAATAATAAGTTCCTTTTTTAAGATACAGAATTATCTACTGTGTCGAAGCACAAGAAAGCAATGCATTAAAGTGAGAGACTTTTTTTTTTTTTTTTTTTAACTTAACAAAATGAGCTAAGTAGTCCAGGCTGATGTGGCAGCTCTTTAGTGTTTGGGAAACTGTACTTCATCTATTATGTTTCTTGTTGGAGAGGCAATTCTTCAATTCATGAACTTAGATCAAAGCTTTAGTTCCTGCCCTCACAACCACATTCCAGACAGTGGTAAGGAAAGACGCAAAAAGGGAAGAATGGATTTTACTTTTAATTGCACAGCCTATAGGTTATATGGAACATCCATCTGTTTACACTCCATTGGCCAAGATTAAGTCACACCTTCCACACTTGCTACAAGGTAGAATAGGAAATGTAGTTTTCATTCTGTTTAACTATGTGCCTCTTAAAATACTGAGAGTTTTGTTACTACAAGAGAAAAAGAATGGCTGCTGAGGATTGAACAGCAGATTACCATACCACCAATCTTGGGTGAATCAATAAAACAAGGATGCCTTGTTTAGACAGCAATGATTACTTTTTACATAGTTAATTTGTTTAATGATCGTTTTGTGGTAAAGCTACACAAAAGAACAAATTTTATTTTTTTTATTTATTTATTTTTTTATTTATTAAATCATAGCTGTGTACATTGATATGATCATGGGGCATCATATACTAGCTTCATAAACCATTTGACACATTTTCATCCCAATATTCAACATAGCCTTCCTGGCATTTTCCCAGTCACCGTGGC
>CAUYPK010008667.1:0-10099 GCA_963574355.1 Loris lydekkerianus | reverse complement strand
AAGAGTGAAAGGAAAAGGAAAAAAGAACCTGCAGCTTTTTTGGGGGAGAGGCTGGGCACTTTTCCTTTCAGTTGAGTTTTGTACCTGAAGATTGTTCCCTTGGAGTCACAGCTTGTCTCAGCAGGGGTGACCTAGAGTTATCTCACTTCTCTCTCTGTCTTCAGCTTAATTGGATATTTTCTGGATGTTATCCTTCTCTCTGGACAAGAGCTTCTGTTGGAGGCTGTTTTCAGTTGGCCATCTTTCCCCCAAACTGTGTTTCTTGTCCTTTTATTATATTTTCCTTGTATTTGTTATTGAAAGCCAGGCATAATGTACTGACTGTGAAAAAAATAAAGAACGAACGAAAGAAAGAAAAGCAATGTAAATAGGCAACAATCTAAAAACAGAAACCTTTAGTGTGAACCTTTATATTTATCTAGATAGAGATTAGGGTATGTTTACTGTTTGCTGTGGACTTAGGTGTCTTAAACTACAATTTCCTGTGTTTTTCTTCATTTTTATTCCTCTGTTGTCTTTGCAGCTCCCCAGAGACTTCTTAAATGAGGTCTGAGACATGAAAATTTATTCAGTCACATTCCACTTTTATTTCACAGAACCTTTATTGTGGTTGTGAAAAATGTTGGGAATGAAGAAACATTCTATATAGTCCTATGGTTAGAACTCAGGTTGCAGTGAGCCTGGGATCCTATCATGTGAACAGCTGCTTCTCAGTCCCTCCTTCCCCCACCTTAAGTGTCAGAAGAAAGCTAGAAAGGTGATGGAATTACAAATTTCCATTACCCTACCTAGAAGTCTAGAGAGGCCCAGTGCTGGGTATTTCTCTTATTCTCTGTGGAATGTTTAACTGAACTTTAATTAGATAGGAATAAGTCCTGTTCCTAATAAAAGGCTAGATAGCATGCTAGGGTTGGGCCAATTTATTTTTCTTCAAGTTAGTTAGACTCCACCAAAACTCCAATCTTTTAGGGTCTGGTGAAATAGTTTTTTTTCAGGGCAAGTTGTTAGGGTGAAAGAAAAGTAGGCCTGACTCCATTCTGTTGTTTTGTTACATCCTATTGCTTCAAAAGTACTGGTTCAGCTTGCCTACCCACCCATTGCATGGTATTTTAAATACATCTGGTTAGAACTGTTAAAACTATTCTAACCACCACTATTGTGTAAAACACATTAACTACCCTCGTGATGAAAACCCTCATGATTATGTTAAAATTGTCTTCATACCATCCATATATGATATTGAAATGTTAAAACAGCAACCTTAACTCTATTTTACTATTTCCCTTTTACTTTCAAAACTAGTGCCTTGCTTGTGATTGTGACCCTAATGATTATAGCTTTTTAAGATCATGCCCTTTAGGACAATTACTTGTAAATTCCCCTCTCTACATTTCACCTTAGGACATTGTGGTTTATACCTATTTTGTAAGGAAAGAAAATTACTAATTGCTCTTATGATCATAGCATTGTGTAAAATAATTAATCGCCCTACCCTTGTGATTTCCCCTACCCCTTTAACTGCTATTTTTGCTTCTGTAATAAGGCTTACTTGCGCAAAGGAAAAGTTTTGTCCTATAAAAGTTTGGGCCCCAGACAACTGGGGTCTGCTCTCAGAAACCCCATGTTGAGACACTGAGACATTTACTGGTGACTATTCAATAAAAGGACTCCTCTTTAAATTTGACTTGTCTGGCAGCATGGTCTTTTAGAGACTACTGGGCATAACAAAATGTGTTAAGCAAAGGACACAAATATAAGAGAGTCCTTACCTAACAAAAGCAATCACTGTAACCCGCTTCTGTGTACCCTCAATGAATCCCCAACAATAAAACAAAAAGAAAAAGAAAAAAAAAAGAAAAAGAAAAGCAATGCTTTGTGTATATTTTAAAATGGCTACTTTTATCTGATCTTCACTGTGAGAACTTGAAAGGACTCCAGTAGGAAAATTCATAAAATTGTTGGAGCTCCTCTCTAAGATTGAGGCCTTGCGTTGGAGATTTCTGCTCTAAATTCTGACTGTCTGCCAGTCTACCCCTCCAATATTGGGGGATGGCAGTCTTCTCTGTGTCCTCAATTCTCTGATGGATCTAAAAAGAGTTGCTGTTGCCTTATATCTTTGTATTGTTATAAGGATGGCATTGATGACTTCAAAGCTTTTTACATGCCAGACTAGAAATCTATAGTACTTTCTCTTCCTTTCTTTCCTCCCTCCTTTCATTCCTTTTTACTTTACTTGTATCCATCAGTCCCTCCTTCTATCCTTCCCTCCATTTCTCTCTCTCTCTCTCTCTCTCTCTCTCTCTCTCTCTCTCTCTCTCTCTCTCATATTGGTGTTATTTCTTTATACATGTCTGGTGAAATTTATTGTGAAACCCTTCTGGACTTTAGTGTGTATATGACTTAATAAAAGGAGAAAAAAAGAAAATATGAATAATTAAAAATGCAGCTTCTTTAATACTGATAGGACTGTTAGGACTATGAATACTGTTTATTCTTGTGTCAGTTTTTTTATTTGAAGTTCTTCATCAAGTTGCTCATCTAAATTTTCAAATGTCTTATTTTTTATATTTTTCTAATGTCAGAAGTAATAGTAATATTGAACCCATTTTATCTTCTGATATTGCTAATGATATTTTATAAGTAGGCATATAAAAAAGCAATTGAACAATTTGGAATTATAAAGGTTGGTTAATTTTTAAAGAAAATTGTAACTAACAAGAACACATGTGAAGAATATCTTTAATAATCTAAAAATCCATTTATGCTCCATTTAATTATAATGTTTGAAAGGATAACCACTAACCACTATCCTGATATCAAACATTATAGTTTTTATTTCATTTTGTTTTGGCTAAAGTTTGAAATTTTTATATGTGGAAAAATAAAAGATACTTGTCTGTATTTTTACACACAACATTGTATTTGTGAGAATTATTCATGTTATCAATAGTTTTAGCTCATTCATCCTTGTGGTTATATCATATTGTTTTATGTGAATATGTAATGATCTTTATGCAACTTTACTTTTGGAGGCTATGGAAATCTGTTTCCTGAAGATTATAGCTATTATAAATAGTGTTGCTTTTTTACATGTACATGGCAAATTAATATAGAAATATGGAAGTACATATCCAAGAGAGAAAGAAAATATTGGGTATGTCTATACTCAGACTGAATAGATATTGGACCTATTTATACACCTATCAGCAGAGGATGAACTACTTATTTGTACCATGGCCTTAATACCTCCAAGACCCTCTTTCAGCAATACTGGCCACATTATCACAGCTGCTAGGCATATTGCTAGCATGTAGCCATCAGTCATCAGTCCCACTGAAGAATTGTTTCAGTTGAAAAGAATCACAAAATTTTAAGTAACATTTGCTTCTGGGGCAGCTCACATACATTAAATGATTGATAGGGGATTATAAAAGTCTGAGACTCTCCTTCCCAATTGGGACATTCCTGACAGGGCATTCCATCCTCAGAACTTCCTAAAAGATGGGCTGGTAATTTCATTGAAAACTGGTTAGTGGCTCAAATTTTATCACCAATAACCTAATTAACTACTTTATTGACTTTCCTTTCACAGGCATTTATTTGCAAAAAATACTCTAAACTCTTCCAGTTGCTTCCCAGGGAACCATATATTGCAGAAATTGTGACTAAGAGTGTTCTATGAAAGCTGATGCTAACATAGGATTTTTGAGCTGAGTCTCCTACCACCCATTTGTCAATAGAAACCTCATCACTGGTGAGGATAGAGCAAAGATAGCCCTGAGACAAGGTGGCATTGCAATTATTAAAACTTTCATTGGTGGTGAGTGGAAAAGAATGCATTAGCTCATGTGTTGTATTTGGCAATTGAGAAATATGGGAGGATTGATAGCACCAAAGAAAGTTTATGGCATAGCTATTGTTAATCTTAATTGAGATTTAGAAAACATGATTGAAAAGCAAAGTGAGAGTAACACTGACAATAACAGGGTTTCCCCATTGCACAACGTCTGAAATATCTGAACATAAACAGCATGAGAAATTGTTGAGCTAAACACAAGAAATAGATAAAAGAGAACTTTATTCCCTCTATCTATTTTCCTAAAAAAATATACTTACTGTGCTTTCAACCTCTTTATTTCAAAAATAATTTAATCAATATTTGTAAAAATTTTGGCAGTACACCTAATATCTTCTCATGCTACTCCAGGGTGCCATAGTACACTGATAGAAAATCATGAAACTGGACAAAGATTTTCAAACAAAAAGGCATCGTGTTCCCATCTCCTATCCCCAGGAAGATAAAGGTTAACCACTGAAGACAGTTTTAGATTTGCATCAGGCTAGAAATAATATCAGAGGAATTTATACAGGTAGGCTTTGCTAAGGAGATTTTTTGTGCCAGTTGATTGTCTTTCTCCAAGCCAATGTGCACACAGACTCAAAGTTCTTTTACTTTGTCTTGTAATGTCCCCAAAAATGTAATGTTCCTTGTTGGATATGCTGGATAGGATGGAATTTATTCCCTCTCCCACTTTGATAACTAATCATTTTCTTAATGTCTCTCATGTACATTTGAAATGAGAATCTGTGATGGAATCTATGAAGTCCCCTCCTGACTGTGGCCTGGTTGAGAGTTTACTTGAGTTTCTTTAAAATTTAGCCACACTGAAACCTCTGTAGTGTCAAGAAGGTGAATTTCCCCCCCCCCCCTTTGGCCTTGTAATAATGTTTTAACAAGGTAATCAATGATGTGAGAAAGCTACTCTTTGTGTAAAGGCTGAGATGTTCATAAACTAACTTAGGAGCATTCATCCCCACTGACAATGTGCTTAGTAACATACTGGGTGCTGGACTACAGTGGTGGAGAAGCTATAGAGTCAGTGAAATGTAATCACAACATTAATTAATTGAAATTTGACCTGTGTTAGTTTTATATAGCTGCCAAAGAGATTACTTCACACTTAGAGGCTTAACACAATGTATGTTTATGCTCCCGTAGATTTTCTGGGTCAGGAGTCCAAGTGCAGCTCACCTGGGTCCTGTGATCAGAATGGCCCCTATAGTGCTTCCCCCAGGCTGTCAGCCAAGCTACCTTCCTTTCTAGAACTCAACGTCCTCTCACATGGTTATTGGCAGAATTTAGTTCCTTGTGGTTGTAGGACTGAGGTCTTTGTTTTCATGTAAGCTACTAGCTAAGGATTTTTCTCAGATCCCTTTAGAAGTGTCTCAAAATTCTTTACTCTCATAGACCGTCTCATACACGGCAGCTTATTTCTTTAAAGCTAGTGGCGGAAGGGATCTCTCTGACCTCTAGACTGTCTTTTAAGGACATACTTGATGAGTTGAGGCCAATCCAAGATCATTTCTCTTTGATAAAGTCAGAGTCAATTGATGAATACCTTAATCACAAGAGCGGCATCCCCTCAACTTCACAAATTCTGCCTACATTCAGGGAGGGGTGCTAATGTGCATTGGGGGTGTATGTAGGAATTGGAAGGGGGTATCTGAATCTTGGGGATGATCTTAGATGTCTGCCTGCCATGTGATGTCAGGCCCAAAGGAGTAGAGATTTTTCAGGCAGAGAAGACAGCATGTGGGAAGACGCTGCTTGAGCCCATTAGCAGCTTGGCAATTTAGAAAGAAGAAGTAAGAAGCTCAGTGTGCTTCTTTCCTCAGAGGGAGAAAAAGTGGCACAAGTTAAGGGAGCTGCCAGGTCATGCATCAGCCACTTACGTGATTTTCCTGAGAACCATGGGAAACTATGGATCATAATGCATTTTTAAAGATGTCTCTGATGTCATTGAGAACACACAGGGCAAGAAGGAATGGAGGGAGGCCAGCACAAGGTTGTTGCAGTATTCAAGATGACAGATGATAGTGGCTTAAAGGGGGGGTGGTGGTGGTGGTTGAAGCAGATATGGAGAGGAATAGACAGATTTGAGAACAACATAAAAAGGTGAATCCGTGAGACTTGGTGATTAATTGGATGTGGCATAGAGAAAGAAAAGACTCTGCACTTGAGCCACTGGCTGGTGGTGTCATTTCAGAATCTGGGACTACTGAGAGGAAGAGTAATTTTTCCAGACAAGTGGGTCAGTTTTAGACACATTGAGTCTGATGTGCCCCTGAGATGGCGGTGTTACCAAGGGTGGTGTTACCTTGGCCATTGGCTGTGCTGATCTGGAACTCAGAGGAGAAGTCAAGGGATAAATTTCGGAGACATCAGACAATAGGTGACATCTGAAGCCATTGGGAAGGGATGAGATCATACAGGAACGACAGATAGAATGAGGCCATAGCTTGGAGAGGGTCCTCAGGGACCCCCTACTTAAAGGGCTGCTAATGAGGAGGGCATGGATATTTCACACACCTATCTCCCGTTGCTGATGCTAATGTCATCTCCATAAATATTGTGGAGAGAATATGGCATTGAGGAGTGTACAGCACCTTAGAGGCATCTCTCCACCAGAGCTCTGTGTTTATTTGCCCAAGTGTGTGTGTGAGAGAGTGTTGTAGATAGGGAATTGCATCAGAATCAACTGAAGAGGTTTTTTATGAACTACATTCACAAATTTTGATGTATGCCTAAGGGAATCAAGAATAACAGACACAAAAAGTCTTTTTGGAGACATATGCCCTCAATTTTTTTAGAGAGAACTGAAGCACAGAAAAGTGTAAGTGATTTGCCCAGTAATGCACAGCTGGCCAGAGGGCAGCCCCACGGAGAGGAGCTGAAATTGCCTCGCGACGCCTTAAACCTTCTGAGCCCCCAGGAATGCACATTTCTCCATCAATTCCACAGTCTACATTCCAACACATTTAGAAACTTGCATTCCTGTGGGTTACCAAAATGTGTGCCAAGCATTCAGTACCTATGGGAGGAAGAATGAAAATCTCCTTTATTAAACCGCAACTGTACAACCACTGAAGCTTCACAACAGCCCTGTAAAACAGATATTGTTTTCCCTATTTTACAAGTGAGGAAACTGAGACTCATGGATGTAGTAATGTGCCTAGAAATGACATAATCAGGTTTAAAATTTGCTCTTACCCTTGGCCTTCATTAATTTTAGGATGTTTAGGGGGGAGCATATGTATGCACCATGTTTTGGATTCCAATATGCAATTAAGCATTTCTCCAAAAAAAAAAAACAAAACAAAACAAAAAAAAAAAAGTGGGATAAAAATAAATAAATAAATAAAATAAACATATTGATGAACTTGTTTGTTTTTCTCTTGTTAATCTATTATTATTATTATTTTGTTTTGTTTTGTTATAGAGATACAGTCCATCTAAGAATCCATTCAGGATTATTATTACTCCACTGCTCCTGCCATCTCCAAGTGTACCATATTCCCAGGGTCTCCAAGGAGCAACCCAGAATCCTGTCCTTTTGGATTTTTAGGAAGGCTTCTTTATGTAGTCATCATTGATTAAATCATCGACTGCTGGTGATTAAGTCAATCTGTAGTTCCTCTCTTCTCCTTGGAGATTAGCTGTGCGACTAAAACTTCCAACCCTTTATTTCATGGTTGGTTTCCCCAGCAACCTTTCTGTATTCTTGAGATATCCAAGAACTTCTCATTTTACCACTCCTTCATCTGGGTGTGACCAGTCCAGACTTGCTGTCTAAGCCACATGCTAGCACAGAGGGAAGCTGGCCTCAGGAAAGAGCATTCCATCTGGTAGCTAAGGGGAGGGAGATGGACATTAGCTATAAGCCACCTGGAGCCAAAATTTCTCTCTGTTCTGCCCAGCAAGGGGGAGATTCAGAGGAAAAACCGTAAGTGCAAAAAAGGTATCTCATGGCACTTTCACACAGGGTGAAAGCTCCTATGTCCTACTGTTCACTGAAAACCCCAGCTTGGTTCCAGATGAGAATCTCCCTTACCTTTCTATTTTTTTTTTTCCAGGCTTCTATGTATTTCGTCCATCCCACCACTATCATCTCATCTCTTCCTCTTTTTGGTCTTTGTCCTGACAGCTAATCTTGGTGGGGTTGCCAGTTGTCTCTGTTGCCTTTCCTGTCACTCTGTCACTCTGCCCTCAAAGTTAACTTGCTTCCAGCTCACTTCAATCAGACCCTGTTACCTCCAGCCAGGACAATCTGACAAGAACTGCATGTAGTTGCCTATCTTGCCCCCTCCTTAAATATAGATTTAATAAGGATTACACAAATTGATTTATGAATGCATATGCACACTACTTATAATTGAATGCATGTGGACTGTAAACCACTCTCATGCTTAATATATTTATACACATCACTTATAATTTTGTGAGAAGTTCCCTTTCTATGCAAATTTGTTCAATAACTTCAATTATTTAACAGATTTCTTTAATAAAATTTAATTAAGGAAGAAATTATTTCAATTTCTTCTTCTTTAATAACTTCAATTTATATCCCTCTGATGATCTTCCATACTAGAGAGGGTGCCCAAAAAATGTATACACATTTTAAGGAAATTGTAATATTCAAGTCACATTTGTCTTTGTTAGTTACAAGAGGTACACAAATATGACAGGTATTCATCTTTTTATCAGTATATACTGAGTATTACAATTTTAGTACAGTTTTTTCTTTTCTTAAAATATGTATATATATTTTTAGCACCCTCTATATATTTGAAAATTCATTTACTGCTAGTCTTTTAGATGATGTTAAATTTTATTTAACTATGACAGATAGTGATACAATAGACATTATTGCATGTTTACTTTTGCAATCATTTGATATCTTAAATATTAGCAGTGAAATGTGATGGTCCAAACACATGCAGCACTTGTATTCTCATAAGTAACATAACTTTCTTCAAGAAATACTATGCTTGGTTTTGTTCTCATCTATCATGTGCAAAAATATGCATTGCCTCATATTCTGGCCAGACCAGTTTACTTGTCTTTTAAAATTTCTCTAACATGCTAAATAATTGTTTATTTGCAATCATGTGATAATTAATGATACAGGTCTTAAATATGTATGATCATATTTATTACTTTCATTTCTATATTTCCATTTATTATTAACTTTTCTACTGTGGATTATATGTTTTCTAAAATTATATGTTTTTCTAAGCATGCATTTGGTTTGCAATTTTTGGCCTGTATATTCTACCATACTGATATTTTACATAATAGTTCAAGGAAAAGTGACCTGTTTGTATGTCTTGCATCAACCTTTTCCCCTAATCATTTACATGTCGTATTTGCCATCTTTTTTCTGTTTCTTCCCTTTCTTATTTTATTTTACTTTCCTGTTTTTTCCCATAAGCCTATTGCTGGATTCCCTATTCTGCTACTGACCTTTTTATTCAGCCATGATATAGATATTTTCTAGTCTTACTATGCATTTTGTTTTCTGTACCTAATAGAGAAAATGTTCCCATTTTTTTTTCTTTTTGTGTAAATGTTAAATTTGATCACAGTTATTTTTATTAATTCTACCATGATTCATAATAAATTTTTACCCCAACCACTTTATATTTTCTAGCTTCATAATTTCTTTTTTTATTGTTAAATCATAGCTGTGTACATTAGTGCAATCAAGGGGTACAATGTGCTGGTTTCATATAAAATCTGAAATATTCTCATTGAACTTTTCAACGTAGTCTTCATGGCATTTTCGTAGTTATTGTATGTAGACATTTGTATTCTGCATTTAGTAGGTTTCCCCTGTACCCATTCTAAGATGCACTGTAGGTGTGGCCACACTCATTACCCTCCCTCCACCCTAATCTACCCCTCTCTTTCCCTTCCTTGGCCCTTTCCCCATATTCTTGTGGTATAGTTGGGTTATAGCCTTCATATGAAAGCTATAAATTAGCTTCATAGTAGGGATGAGTATATTGGATACTTTTCTTCCATTCTTGAGATACTTTGCTAAGAAGAATATGTTCCAGCTCCATCCATGTAAACATGAAAGAGGTAAAGTCTCCATCTTTCTTCAAGGCTGCATAATATTCCATGGTATACATGTACCACAATTTGCTAGTCCATTCATGGGTCGATGGGCACTTGGGCTTCTTCCATGACTTAGCAATTATGAATTGGGCTGCAATAAACATTCTGGTACAGATGTCTTTGTTATATTGTGACTTT
>CAUYPK010008666.1:0-29949 GCA_963574355.1 Loris lydekkerianus | reverse complement strand
ACCTCCTCCTCCAGGGTGCCGCCGGAGCCCGTGCCAGTGCCCGTGCCCGTGCTGGTGCTGTGCTCGCCGTCCGGCTTCAGGTTGCTCATGGTGCGGGGGGAGGGGGTGGCAGGGGAAGCAACGCGGAGGGCGAGCGCGGCGCCGGCCCCGGCGGGGAGGTGGGAAGGGGCGCGGTGAGCGGTGCGCTCCGGGGGTGTGGGGCGGGGTGGCGGTGGGGGCCCACGGGACGGTGAGGGGGCCTCCGCCGCTTTGGGCTGGGGTCACATCAAGTTTGGCGAGTGCAGGAGGCGGGGAGGGGGTGCGGCAGGGGAGGCACTAGGAACCGGAGCCGAGCTGGAGCGGCCGCCACCTCCGCCTTTTCACTGCGACCGGCTAGTACGCCCGCGGCGGCGGCGGGGGGCGGGCGCCAGGGGAGGGGGCGGGCGCCGGAACCGGCCTCAGCTGGGGCCCGGCCGGCCCCCTCCCCCGCCCTCCGCGCGGTCTCCGGGGGAACGCGCAGCCAATCCCCGCCGCCCACTGCGGGCTCGCCCCGGCCCGGGCCGCGGCGCGCCGGCCTCCGGCTGGGCCTTTCCCTTCTCCCTTTGGTCAGCTCTCTCCCTTTCTCTTCTCCCACTCCCTTCTCGGCGACAAGTTTTTAAACTTTGATGAACTCGCCCAGCGAACTTTCTTAAAGGGGCCGTGCGCTGCGCGCAGTCCCAGCCCGCGGTGGGAGGCGGAGGCGGAGCCGGCTGCCCCGCACCGCGCTCCCCCTTCCCTCCGCATCCCCCGCCCGGCGCCCCACGCCCCACGCCCCACGGGAGGAGCGCCTGCAGCGGGACTCCCTGGTCGTCGGCTCGCCTGTGTCCTGATCTAGGGCTTTGGGATGTCCTGTGTGTTCTTTTCACCCCAAAATTCAGTCGCCCCAGTGCCTGTCTGCGCCCTCCCCCGCTCCCGCGCCGCCGGCTCGAAGCACGGTTCTCCCGCCGGTGGGGGGCGGGGGGTTGTGCTGACACCTGGCTTTGGCCCCGGCTCCGCGCTGTTTTGCTGAGTGACCTTGAGGAAATCACTTCCCATCTCTGGCCTCAGACTCCAGCCCAGAGGGTGGGACTTAGGAACGCAAACTCCCTTCCCGCTCCTAGTCGCGGAATAGGACTCAGGGCGGGACCCTAACAGTTGTTAGTTCGGAGAAAGAGTGCTTGGAATGACTATTGCCACTGCCCCTGCCTACAGCGCGGCTTTCGGGTCTTCTCATTCTTCTCCCAGCCTAAAACTCCTCACACCTTTTCCCTACTTCCGATTCCGAGCTCGCGGGCTGGAGAAGGGGAGCAGCCTCGAGGGTGGGGCGGGGTCGTCTGGACTCCCACTGGGGCGGGTCTTTAGGGCGCGGCTGCCGGGTAGGTTTTCTTCTTGTGTTTAAATACCTGCGTCGACCTGGACTATCCCCTGCCGCCACCTTGTAAAAATCCGCACGCACCTCGGGTTATAGTTGAAGCGCCGCAGCCCTGCAGAACTGCCTGACCACTGGGTCCCTCCCCGGCGCCCCCGCCCCAAGCTCGTACTGCACCTTAGGGATCCTAGCCAGGAGGTGCCATCCGGCCGTGAGAAACCACTGCCGAGAAGTGAGGAAGCTCCCGTGCCGCCTGAGCCGAGGTCAGGCATCACCAAGGGTGATCCCTGCACCTGGGTTTTAAGATGGGAGCGAAGCTCTGCGTCGGTGAACCTGGAAAAGCTGGAATTGCAGTCACCCACCAGTTAGGATTCCAGACATTGAACTAATGGCTCAGAACCTCAGTATGCCAACCTGCTAAATAGGGCTAGTACCACCATACAGGAGTGCTGTGGCTTAGACTCCCCAATAAATTATAATTTCCACCCTAACCTGCCATCTCTAATAAGTAAATTGAGGCCAGAAGATGGGCAATATCTTTCCCCATGACCCAGTCGTTCTTTTAGTAAATAATGTTTGAGCTGGTGAACCACATTCTGCTGGTGGTAAGGCCAGAAGCACCCTGGTTTGCCACCACCTCCATTGCTAACACGTGGCTGTGGCCTGCGTATAAGGAAACTGAGTCCTATAGAAGTCAGGCCTTCACTTAGAATTCTCAAGGTACTTTCAGCCTTTGGCACATCCAGGTGAAAACACCCTTGTGAATCCTTAGGTACCCCAGGATCCTTCACAGTCCTCAGTCCAAAACCACACCACCGTTCCCTTCTCTAGAATAGATCTTCCCTCTGGTTTGTCTCTCTCCAGCTTGGGTAGGAATATTCTTCCTCCTTCCAACCCCTATCTTCCCCTCCCCCTCCATGCCAATGCAAATCTTCCCTTCCCTTAGGATTCCGCTTCAGCCCTGCTCCTTCCAGGAGGAGGAGCCTGGACAGTTTTCTAAACTCTGGTAGCCCGAGGAAGGGGCTTTTATCTTGTAGTTATGGTCTCCATTTATAGACCGGGATGCTGAGGTCCAAAGAAGTGATGAATGACTCAGTGGCCAAAACTGATCCTATCTCTGTACTTTGCATGAGAGGAAGCTGATGGTTCCTTAAAAAACAATGTTTATGGGTGGCGCCTGTGGCTCAAAGGAGTAGGGCGCCAGCCCCATATATGGGAGATGGTGGGTTCAAACCTGGTCCTGGCCAAAAACTGCAAAAAAAAACAAAACAATGTTTATTGCTTTTCTGATGATTTTAGTATTGTTGAATACTGGAAGCTATAAACTTGTTTAGGAAATAACTGGTCTACTCAGTTCCTGTAGCACAGTGGTTACGGCTCCAGCCACATACACTGAGGGTGGCAGGTTCGAACCAACCGGGGCCAGCTAAACAACAATGACAACTTCAACAACAAAAATAGCCGGGCGTTGTGGCAAGCGCCTGTAGTCCCAGGTACTTGGGCGGTGAGGCAAGGGAACTGCTTGAGCCCAGGAGTTGGAGGTTGCTGTAAGCTGTGATGCCATGGCACTCTACCAAGGGTAACATAGTGAGAGTCTGTCTAAAAAAAAAAAAAAAGGATACAGCTGGTCCTGGTCGTGGTGGTGTATGCCTGTAGGCCCAGCTACTCAGAAGGCTGAGGCAGGAGATCACTTGAATTCAGGAGTTTGAGGTTGCAGTGAACTTTGATCATGCCACCACATTGTAGCCCTAGTGAAAGAGCAAGACGTTCTCTAACTTCATTAATTAAATTAATTTTAGAAGTAGGCTGGGCACAGTGGCTCAGACCTGTAAACTAGCACTCCGGGAGGCCCAGGCGGTGGATCACTTGAGCTCAGGAGTTCCAGACCAGCATGAGCTAGAGGGAGACCCTGCCTCTACTAAAAATAGAAAAATTAGCCAGGTATTGTGTTTAGGTGCTTGTGATCCCAACTACTCAAGAGGCTGAGGCAAGAGGATCACCTGAACCCAAGAGTTTGAGGTTGCCATGAACTATAATGACACCAGAACATTTATCCAGGGCAACAGAATGAGACTCTGTCAAAAAAAAAAAAAAAAAAAAAAAAAAAGGACCAGCTTGAGCAAGACTGATTCTACTAAAAATACAAAAATTAGCTGGGCATTGTGCTTGGTGCTGATAGTCCAAGCTCCTGGGGAGGCTGAGGTAGGAGGATAACTTGAGCCCAGGACTTTGAAGTTGCTGTGAACTACGCTGACACCATGGCACTCTAGCCTAGCAATAAAGTGAGACACTGTCTCAAAAAATAAATGAAATAACTAAATAAGTAAATAAACAAACAAACCTATCTTAGAAGAAAGCATAGGCATAAACAGCCTGGACAAAAGAGTGAGACCTTGTCTCTTATGAGCATTTCTTTTTGAATTCTTCAGTCATAGGACTTAACCTCTGTTAGATCACCATTGTTTATTTAACTTATTTCTTGTTAGACATTTGCACTATTTCCAGTTTGTTTTTCTTATTTTTTGCTTTTAGAAAAGCAATACTTTATATGGGTATGGGATTCTTTTTTTTTTTTTTTAGACAGTCTTAAGCTGTCACCCTGGATAGAGTACATGGCATTACAGCTCACAGCAATCTCAAACTCTTGGGCTTAAGCGATTCTCTTGCCTCAGCCTCCCAAGTAGCTGGGACTACAAGCGCCTGCCACCATACACAGCTATTTTTGTTGTTGTTGTTGCAGTTGTCATGTTGTTTTAGCTGGCCCAGGCCAGGTTCAAACCCGCCAGCCTTCATATATGTGGCCAGCACCCTACCAACTGAGCTACAGGTGCTGCCCCCTATATGGGGATTCTTTTATGTATTTTATTTTATTTTTTCTTTTTGAGACAGAGTGTCAAGCTGTTGCCCTGGGTAGAGTGCTGTGGCGTCACAGCTCACAGCAACCTCAAACTGTTGGGCTTAAGCGATTCTCTTGGCTCAGCCTCCCAAGTAGCTGGGATTACAGGTGTCCACCACAATACCCAGCTATTTTTTGGTTGTAGTTGTCGTTGTTTGTCAGGCCTGGTCTGGATTCAAACCTGTCAGCTCTGGTGTATGTGGCTGGCACCCTAGCCGCTGAGCTACAGGCACTGAGCTAATATGCGGATTCTTTCTTTCTTTCTTTCTTTCTTTTTTTTGCAGTTTTTGCCAGGCCGGGCTTGAATGCTCCACCCCCAGTATATGGGGCCAGCACCCTACTCTTTGAGACAGAGCCTCAAGCTACCCCCCTGGGTAGAGTGCTGTAACATCACAGCTCACAGCAATGTCAAACTCCTGGACTTAAGCGATTCTCTTGCCTCAGCCTCCCCCGTAGCTGGGACTACAGGCACCTGCCACAACACCCAGCTATTTTTTGGTTGCAGCTGTCATTGTTGTTTGGCGGGCCCAGGCTGGATTCAAACCTGCCAGCTCTGGTGTATGTGGCTGGCGCTTTAGCCACTTGAGCTACAGGTGCCGCCTAATATGGGGATTCTTAATGCCTCAGAAAGCTTCCTGTATGTGTAACCAGCCCTTAAGTACTTTGGAGGCAACAACCATCTTATTATCCCTTCCTGTGACCCCATGGTCCCTGGAGTGTCAGAATCTTCAACCCCAAAGGGATTTGGAAATCACTTTTGTGAGTACCCATTGATGTTGAGCCAGAGCTTGATATAAAGGAAGCTGGAGAAAGGATTTTGGGGTGTACAACTCTGGCAGGCAGCTAAAGCATAGGAACTTTTATCTCTGTCTTCCCCAACTATGACCTGGTGGCCTCTTCAGTGCTCTTCTTCTCCCTCCCCAGTGCCAAGCTCTATGTCATCTCTGACTTTCCTCACATTGCTGTTCCCTTTGTTTGGGACCTACCTCCACTCCTCAGCTTGTTGACCTTCGCCAGCGCCCATTCCTCTTTCCGTGTGCTCTTAGAGTGCCTTTGATATGTTCTATTTAGCCTAGGACTAACTTGTACTGAAGTCTCACCTCCAAGGAGTGGCAGTAAACCTTGCTGAGTAAGCAGAACCCCTAAATGTCTGCAGTCAGCCCCCTGGTCTCCAGCAAAAAGTTTGATGAGAGTGGGCATTCCTGGTGGTAGGTGTCCAATTAACCTTACTTGAAATGATACAGGGCTATTCCTGGCGTTTCTGGGTTATCTGGTACATGTAGTCCTTTCTCTCTCTCTCTCGCTCTTTTTTATTTTGTTTTTGAGTTTCACTATGTTGCCCTCCATCGAGTGCTTTAGTGTCACAGTTCACAGCAACCTCAAACTCTTGGGCTTAAGTGATTCTCTTGCCTTAGCCTCCCCAGTAGCTGGGACTACAGGTGCTTGCCACAACACCTGGCTATTTTTTTGTTGTAGTTGTCATTGTTGTTTAGCTGGCCTGGGCCAGGTTCGAACCCGCCAGCCCCGGTGTATGTGGCCAGTGCCCTAACCACTGAGCTGTGGGCGCCAAGCCAATCCTTTCTCTTTGACTCACTGTGCATATTGCATCTTTGGAATTTCATTTGTAGGGTAAGGAAGAGTCAAGTGGCCTCACTCCTAAGAAATGCTGCTCTGGGATCAAGCATCCTGAAGGTGTACCTGGGTACTTTGGGGCAGGCCTCCATTCCGACCCCAGATCTCCCACCATCAGGAAAGCTGAGCAATGAGAAGCCAGGTAGAGAGGGTGCCCTGGAAGCCCAATGGATGGGCTGTATCTAAGGGATATTTTCTTGGTGCTTATAGGTTCAAGGTCCACTTGGGTGCAAGAAGTCTTATAAGGGAAAGGGGCAGGTCCCTGCCCCAAGCAGTTAATATGCTATCTCAGGCCAGGTGAGGTGGCTCACACCTATAATCCCAGCACTCTGGGAGGCTGAGGTGGGCCTGCGCAAGAGCAAGACCCCATCTCTAAAAATAGCCTGGTATTGTGGCAGGCACCTGTACTCCCAGTTACTTGGGAATCTGAGGCAAGAGAATCACTTGAGCCTAAGAGTTTGAGGTTGCTGTGAGCTATGACGCTATAGCACTCAACCCCAGGACAACAGACTGAAGAGACTCTGTCTCTAAAAAAAAAAAAAAAAAAAAAAAAAAAAAAAAGGAATATCTCGATCATTCCATTTATTTCCTGCTATCCCTAGTTATAGGTTAGGAAACTGAGGCTCAGAAGTGTTAGGGGAACTTGATTAGCCACTGGTGGATGGCATGAGTGGTGGAAAAAGCATGAGAAAGCCCTGTGATATGGGTGGCTCCTGTGGCTGAGTGGGTAGGACGCCAGCCCCATATACCGAGGGTGGCAGGTTCAAACCTGGCCCTGGTCAAACTGCAACAAAAAATAGCCAGCCCTTGGGTGGCTTGAGCCCAGGAGTTGGAGGTCGCTGTGAGCTGTGATGTCATAGCACTCTACCCAGGGCGACAGCTTGAGGCTCTGTCTCAAAAAAAAAAAAAAAAAAAAATAGCCGGGCCTTGTAGCGGGCACCTGTAGTCCCAGCTACTCAGGAGGCTGAGGCAAGAGAATCGCCTAAGCCATGGCACTCTACCTAGTGCAATAAAGTGAGACTCCGTCTCTTAAAAAAAAAAAAAAAAAAAAAAAGCCCTGTGATACGATTCTGATTCTGTGACCTTGGGCAAGTTGCCAGTTGCTATCAACCAGTTCATCTGTAAAATGGAGATACAAGCGCAAGATTGCAGGAATATATTAAGTAAGATACAAAGACCTCATGGTGAGCTCTTGGTGATTGTGATTATTGCCCTTGGTCCTAGGGCTAGTTCGCAGGTCAAGGTCAGAATCTCTGTCATTTCAACTGAAGGTCCCTCCCTGAGCTCTCCCCTTCTCCTCTTGCCTCCATTACTGTGGGCCACATTGTGAACCTGGATCCCAAGTTCAAATCCCAGACAAGTGGTATTTCCAGAGTAACTGTGCTGGAAGACCTAGATTTGTGTCCAGGTGACCATGACAACCTGTATGGTCATAGGAAGGTAGTTTAATCTCTAAGGCTTTGTTTTCTCAAAGTAAAACCAGAGACACCTTTCAGGTTCTCGTATTACTCGAGCTTCCATAAGTATTAAATGAGATCCTGTCTCTGAAAGTTCTTTGATGGGCTCAAATCTCCAGTTCAACAGGAAGGGTGATTTTAAAGTCAGCAAAGGAATAGAATGGGGAGCTGGGGACAGTGCCATGTGCCTATGCTTTGTACTTTGAGCTACTCCAGAGGACGAGGCAGGAGGATTGCTTGAGCCCAGGAGTTCAAGACCAGCCTGGGCAACAAAGTGAAACCCCTTATGAAAAAACAAACACACGGGTGGCACCTGTGGCTCAGAGGAGTAGGGCGCTGACCCCATATGCCGGACGTGGAGGGTTCAAATCCAGCCCTGGCCAAAAACTACAAAAAAGAAAAAACAAACACACACAAAAAAATCAGAATAGAACCAGAATTTTATATCCATCCTACCTGAGAGGCAGTGTCTCTTCCCTGCATCCCTCTTCTGAAAGACATTACTCCTCACCCCACCACATAGTGGGGGACACCCCGAGGACAGGGATGATGTCTTTTTTCATCTTTGAATCCTTGATGCCCAGCCCAGGTCCTAGCAGAGGCGGATTAGTAATGAATACCAAGTGATTGAAAGGCTAGCATTACCAAGGAAAAATCCCTCGGTAAGACAGAGTATCACTTGTGAGACAGAGTACCACTATTTCACCCTCTGTAGAGTGTTGTGGTGTCACAGCTCACTGCAACCTCAAACTCTTGGGCTAAAGCAATTCTTTTGCCTCAGCCTCCCAACTAGCTGAGACTACAGACGCCCGCCACAACGCCCGACTAGTTTTTGATATAATTGTCATTGTTGTTTGGCACGTCCAGGCTGGATTCAAACCTGCCACCTCTGGTGTATATGGTCAGCACCCTAGCCGCCGAGCTACAAGCGCCAAGCCAAGAGAGAAATATTTTTATACTAACATGTCAATGACTACTTTTCCCCTCTCCCAACATGGGAGAGAGTGGGATACCAGGAGCGTAAATGGGAAGGATACAGAGGATTAAAAAAAAAACAACAAAAAGAAGCCCCAAAAGGGTATCTGGGCTGGCCAAAAGTTTCTGGCCTGGACTTTGAGCTGCCTACTCACACATCCTCCTCAGCAGCAGAGCCTCTGCCCTGTTCCACCACCAGATCCTAAGTAGCCTCAGTACCAATTCCTTTTGCAGATAAGGAAACTAAGTGAGGTTCAGTGACTAAAATCAACTCACCTAAGGTTCTACTGCAAGGTACTGAGCTCATTTCATAATTTCTGCTTAATTTCAAAAACAGGTGGCTTGGAAAAAGAATTTTTTTTTTGAGATGGAGTCTCACTTTGTCATCCTTGATAGAGTGCTGTGTCGTCACAGCTCACAGCAACCTCAAACTCTGGGGCTCAAGTGATCCTCTTGCCTCAGCCTCCCAAGTAGCTGAGACTATAGGTGCTCACCACAACACCTGGCTATTTTTAGAAACAGGGATCTCGGGTGGTGCCTGTGGCTCAACAGAGTAGGGTGCCAGCCCCATACACCAGAGGTGGTGGGTTCAAACCCAGCCCTGGCCAAAAACTGCAAAAAAAAGAAAAAGAAACAGGGATCTCGCTCTGGCTTAGGCTGGTCTTGAACCTATGAGCTCGGGCAATCCACCCACCTCGTCCTTCCAGAGTGCTAGGATTACAGGTACGAGCCACAGTGCCTGGCAGGAAATATTTTCTAAGAAAAAACCAGGGCAGTGCCTGTAGTTCAGTGGGTAGGGCACTGGGCCCATACACTAAGGGTGGCAGGTTTGAACCCGGCCCCGGCCAAACTGCCACCAAAAATAGCCAGGCGCTGTGGCAGGTGCCTATAGTCTCAGCTACTGGGGAGGCTGAGGCAAGAGAATCTCCTAAGCCCAGGAGTTGGAGGTTACTGTGAGCTGTGATGTCACAGTACTCTACCAAGGGCTATAAAGTGAGACTCTGTCTCTTTAAAAAAAAAAAAAGGCACCTGTGGCTCAAAGGAGTGGGCCGCTGGACCCATATGCCAGAGATGGTGGGTTCAGACTCAGCCCTGGCCAAAAACTGCAAAAAAAAACCCCAAAAAACTAACCAAAAATCTTTTCATATGGACCTCTCACATGATCTTTTATCCTCCAGAATGTGTGTGTGTGCATGTACATGTGTGTTTTTTTCTTTCTTTTTTTTTTTTTTTCTGAGATAGAGTCTTACTATGTTGCCCTCGGTAGAGTGCCTTAGCATCACAGCTCATAGCAACTTCAAACTCTTGGGCCCAAGTAATTCTCGTGCCTCAGCCTCCTGAGTAGCTGGGACTACAAGCACTCACCACACTGCCTGGCTATTTTTTGGTTGCACTTGTCATTGTTGTTTAGCAGGCCTGGGCTGGCTTGAACCTGCCAGCTTTGGTGTATGTGGCTGGCGCCCTACTCACTAAGCTACAGGCTCCAAGCCTATGTGTGTGTTTTAAATAGGGTTTAAGGGCTAGACATGGTGGCTGATGCCTGTAATCCTGACACTTTGGGAGGTCAAGGCAGGAGCATCATTTGAGGCCAGGAGTTTGAGACTAGCCTGAACAACATAGCAAGATCCCGTCTGTAAAAAAATAAAAATAAGTAGTGGTGCCTATGGCTCAAGGAGTAGGGCGTCAGCCCCATATACCAGAGGTGGCGGGTTCAAAACTGGCCCTGGCCAAACTGCAACAAAAAATAGCTGGGCATTGTGGTGGGTGCCTGTAGTCCCAGCCACTTGGGAGGCTGAGGCAAGAGAATTGCCTAAGCCCAAGAGCTGGAGGTTGCTGTGAGCTGTGCCGTCACAGCACTCTACCGAGGGCGACAAAATAAGACTGTCTCTATAAAAATAAATAAATAAATAAAAATAAAAATTAGCCAGGTATGGTGGTTTGCACCTGTAGTCCCAGCTGCTTAGGAGGCTGGGTCAGGAAGATTGCTTAAACCTGTGAATTCCAGCCTGTGTGACAGGCTCTTTAAAAAAAAGAGAGATTTTATAAGTTCTGGCAACAATTCAATGGCACTTGCTAAACTTTTACTGGTTTTGAGTCCTTCTCAGGGAACCAAAGATCACTGAGAATGCCTTTCTGGCCTGTTTCCCTGCCTAAGCCCCTGGTCTCTCCTGGGAGGGTGTTCCTCTAGGCCAAACTCTGCAGAGTTGCCCAGCATACTCTAAGGGCCCAGCTTTATCAGGCAGATTCCAAGAAAGACTCGGGGGCTTAAAGTGGGAATGGTTATACTTGACTGGGGTATAGTGGGGTAAGTGACAGTCTTTTGGGGACTGGGGCACTGTATGGAGTGAGGTGGGGCAGGGCAAGGAGAAAAGGTGAGCTGCCTCTTCTCTCACACTAAAGGTAGCAGCGTGATTCTCTGCCTCCTCCTTTACTACCTTTTTTGCCTTCCAGAAGATCTTGTTGCCCATGAGGGGAAGGGAGCAATGGAGAGGTTCCCTGAAGGAAAGGTACCTACCTCACTCTCTTAGGCCTTAGGGATTTAAGGAGGCAGTAGGAGAAGAGGACAATGCCTGTCCCAAAGGAATGCTTCCCTAGAGGGGGTGTTAGGGCATCACATATCACAGAAACCATGCCCTAGCTCGGAGCCTGTGGCTCAAACAGCTAAGGCGCCAGGCACATACACTTGAGCTGGTGGGTTCAAATCCAGCCTGGGCCCTCCAAACAACAATGACAGCTACAACCAAAAAATAGCCGGACGTTGTGGTGGGTCCTTGTAGTCCCAGCTACTTGGGAGGCGGAGGCAGGAGAATTGCTTGAGCGCAAGAGAATCGCTTGAGCCCAGGAGTTGGAGGTTGCTGTGAGCTGTGATGCCATAGCACTCTACTGAGGGTGACTAAATGAGACTCTGTCTCAAAAAAAAAAAAAAAAAGAAAACAGGTATTCATGGGCACCCATTGCTCAATGGTTAGGGCACCAGCCACATGCTCCTGGCAGCTGATGGGTTTGAACCTGGCCCGGGCCTGCTAAACAAACAACCAAAAACAACAACAAAAATAGCAAGGCATTGTGGCGGGTGCCTATAGTCCTAGCTACCAGGGAGGCTGAGGCAAGAGAATTGCTTGAGCCCAAGAGTTTGAGGTGGCTGTGAGCTATGATACCATGGCACTCTGCCAAGGGTGACAAAGTGAGACTCTGTCTCAATAAAAAAAAAAAAAAAGAAAGAAAGAAAGAAAAGAAAAGAAAACAGGTATTCAAACAAAAACTCAGTTTTTTTTTTTTTTTTTTTTTTGCAGTTTTGGCTGGTGCCGGGCTTGAACCTGCCACCCCCGGTTTATGGTGCCAGCGCCCTACTTCTTGAGCCACAGGCGCCACCCCCAAAACCCAAATGTCATAGTAGCACTGTTCATAATAACCAGAAGGTGGAAATGCTACAGCTGTCCCTCAACTGATAAATAGACAAATAAAATGTGGTATATCTATACAGTGAAATATATAACAAACCATTGAAAGGATCAACATGATGAACCTCAGAAACATGCCAGCCAAAAAAAGCCAGACAGAGAAAGTCACATATTGTATGATTTCATTCATATGAAATGTCCTTAATAGGCAAATCCATAGAAACAGAAAGCAGTTTAGTGGTGGCTAGGAGGTATGGGGGAGGAGGGATGGAGAGTGACTACTAATGGGTACAGGGATCTCTATTTGGAGAGATGAAAATGTTCTGGGTGGCGCCTGTGGCTCAGTGGGTAGGGCGCTGGCCCTGACCCCATATACTGAGGCTGACGGGTTCAAGCCCCGCCTTGGCCAAACTGCAACAAAAAAATAGCTAGTTGTTGTAGCAGGCGCCTGTAGTCCCAGCTACTCAGGAGACTGAGGCAAGAGAATCGCTTGAGCCCAAGAGTTAGAGGTTGATGTGAGCTGTGTTGCCACAGCACTCTACCAAGGGTGACTAAATGAGACTCTGTCTCCAAAAAAAAAAAAAAAAAAAGTGTGTTCTGGACCTAGATAGAGGTGATGGTTTAGCAGCGCTGTGAATGTACTGAATTGTAAACTTTATTTATCTATTTATTTATATTTATTTTTTGAGACAGAGTGTCCCTGTCTCGCCCTCCGTAGAGTGCTATGGCGTCACAGCTCACAGCAAACTCCGACTCTTAGGCTTAAGCAATTCTCTTGCCTCCAAGAATCTCTCTTTTCCCCCAAGTAGCTGGGACTATAGGTGCCCACCACAACTCCTGGCTATTTTTTTTGTTGCAGTTGTCATTGTTGTTTAGCTGGCCCTGGGCCAGGTTCAAACCCCCCAGCCTCAGTGCACGTGGCCAGCACTGTAACTACTGTGCTACAGCGGGAAGCCTGAATTGTGCACTTTAAAATGGATAATTTCGTGCTGTGTTAACATTACTTCCTAACACTGTCCCCCAGCAACTGTTACAAGTTCCACGGCTATTCTAAGCATTATAAACATTTATGTGTATACTACCACTCTCCTATCTCTAGTCTTTCCTAGAAATAGTAGTATCCTGTGTACATTGTTTCTTTTACTTAGCAAAGATCTTAGAGATAGTTCTACCTCTGTACTTACAGACTTGCTATGTTTTCTTTAACATCTCTATACTGTTCCATTTGTGGGTTTGTCTTGGTTCATCCAGCCTGCTCCTACCTTGCACACCTAGATTGTTTTCAGTCTTTTGTTATTTTAAAGGCTGCCCCAGCTCTGTACACCTAGGTCATTATTACACATGCTTCTATCTGCGGGGAGGGGAGATTCCTAGAAGTGTGTAATTGCTGAGTCAAAGGGATATGTGCATTTTAATATTTCTACTTAAAAAATTATATATACTTTCTTGTTTTTGTTGATGTTGTTTGTTTGTTTTTGAGACAAAGTCTCATTCTTGTCACCCTGGTTAGAATCCTGTTGTGTCATAGCTCACAGCAACCTCAAACTCTTGGGTTCAAGCAGTCCTCCTGCCTCAGCCTCCAGAGTAGCTGGGACTATGGGCACCTGCACAATGCCTGGCTAGTTTTTCTATTTTTAGTAGAGATGGGGTCTCACTCTTGGTCAAGTTGCTCTCAAACTCCTGAGCTCAAGAAGTCCACCCTCATCAGCGTCTCTGAGTGGTAGGATTACAGGCATGAGCCACCGTGTACAACCCTGTATTTTTTATATAAATTTCTTTTTCCTGGGCGGTGCCTATGACTCAAGGAGTAGGGTGCCAGGCCCCATATACTAGAGGTGGTGGGTTCAAACCCGGCCCTGGCCAAAAACTACAAAAAAAACCCCCAAACACCCCCCAACTTTTTCTTTTCTTTTTTTTTGAGACAAGAGTCTCACTTTATCACAGTTGGTAGAGTGCTATGACATCACAGCTCACAGCAGCCTCCAACTCCTGGGTTTAGGTGATTCTCTTGCCTCAGCCTGCCGAGTAGCTGGGCCTACAGGCGCCTGCCACAATACCCAGCTTTTTTTTTGTTGTTGTTGCAGTTTAGCTGGGACTGGGTTTTGAACCCACCACCAGTATATGGGGCCAGCGCCCTGCTCTCTGAGCCATAGACGCCACCTTTTTTTTTTTGTTTTTTTGAGACAGTGTGTCAATCTGATACCCTGGGTAGAGTGCCATGGCCTTATCACAGCTCACAGCAACCTCAAACTCTTGGGCCTAAGCGATTCTCCTGCCTCAGCCTCCCCCAGTAGCTGGGACTACAGGCACCCGCCACAAAGCTAGTCTGATTTTTCTATTTTTAGTAGAGACAGGGTCACGCTCTTGCTCAGGCTCCTCTTGAACTCCTAAATCAAGGGATCCTCTGGCCTGGGCCTCCCAGAGTGCTAGGATTACAGGCTTGAGCCGCTCTGCCTAGCCTGTTTATATAAATTTCAAACAACTGTGAAGCTCAGAGGCTAAATGTGAAAGTGCCCTTCCCACTACTTCAATTCCACTCACTCCTCCAAGGAGGGAGCTGCTCCCTCCTCTGCTCCCACTGGCCTGGCCTAGCTCTGCAGCTCTCACATCTCCGGTGTTTTTCCTGTCTGTCCAGCCCTGCTCAGCACTGCAGATGATTCCAGCTCTCCCCTCCTGTTTCTCCACTCATTCATTCCCTTATTCTTCAAAAGAGACTTTATCGTGTGTCTGCTGGGCTGGGACTGAGGATCACAGTCAAATAGAGACTATTAGCTCTAGACCTAGCAGTGGCCCACCCAGCAAGTGCTTTCCAAACACAGTGTTCTAAGTAAAAGGTTACAGGGGGTCTCATCTAACTTTCACACTCTAGACAGCTACTGAGGCCTCTGTGAGTGTGTTGGCAGGGCCAGAAAGAGAAGTCACATCACCTGACACTCTGTCCAGGGGTCGTTTTATTTATTTGGTAAATGATTATTGCAGGCCATGAATGCCCACTACACTAGACACTTTTCTAGGCACTGGGCTCCAGCAATGAATGAGACAGCAGTCCCTGTCCTCCTGGAGCCCACATTATACTGAGAGAGACCAACAAAAACCAAGTGAACAAAAAATATTTCACATGATGGTAAGTGCCTCGTAAAAGTACTTGGGCCCAAGGGTGACTTGGGCTCAGTAGTCTTGGTTTTTTTGCAGATTTTGGCCGGGGACAGGTTTGAACCGGGCCTCCTGTTGTAAATGGGGCTGGTGCCCTACTCCTTTGAGCCACAGGCCCCACCCTCAGTTGTCTTACTTGGTCAGTATCTGAGCTGGGACCTGAAAGATTGGAAAGAGCAGCTAAATCAGCATATGCAAAGGTCCTAAGGTAGGAGGAAATGTATTTGACAGACAAAACGAAGGTCAACGTTACTGAAGCCCAGCAGGGATAGGAGGTGACAATAGTGCACAGGACTGATCATTTAAGGTTCTGAAGACAGGGTGAGGTTTTGCTGCAAAGCCATAAAGTTAGCTGCTTCTCCCTCTTCCCCCCCTAGTAGCTCCAGCCTAGAGATGTGTCAGGTGCTCCCTGAGCCCTGGTTGAGTGAATGAATGAGCCAGTGTGTTAAAGGTGAGTGAAGAAGAGGGCAGACAACAATCTGTGTGATCATCATAATGGTCAGACCTTAGAGGACTTTGAACCCCGCAGTTGAAGCTGTGTTGTAACTGTTCAACAGTGCCCTTGGAGCTGTGTAGGAAAGAAGCCATAGACAATACAAAAACAAGTGGGCCTGGCTGTGTTCCAAAAGCTTTTTATTTACAAAATTAGGCTGTAGACCCACCTGTGCTTTACAGTGCACTGAAAATGTACCAGTTACAGGTGTAACAGCCTGATGTGTATTAACACCTTTATAAGGCAGAGCTGGACAGATAAATTGTCCTTTAGGTCTTGGACCCCTGTTGTGACTTAAGTGGTGTCACTGCATCATGCTGGCTCCAGAAATTTGCACACACACAGATGCATCATCCTAAGAGTTAAGAGCACATCTGGGGGACAGGGTGTAAAAACCTGAGGACTTTGTGAACCCTCTGGATAGGTAATCCCTCAGTGACCAGGTGCTAGGAATTGTGGAATGGCCAGCAGGAAGGCTCTGAGAGATAAGAGTGGGAATCAGGGAATCAGGGACTTCCTGGGATAGTTGATTGCTCTGGGACAGTGGCCAGAGGGTTGGTTGACAAGAGGCCACCACCAGACCTCTCTTCCCCCTGAAGACTTCCTTCCCAAAGTGAATGGCAGAAAGGCCTAGACCCACATCACCTGACACTCTGGGTGGTGGTAGTGGATCAAGCATATCCCTTCAACTCTGTGCCTCCATTGTAGAATGAGGTAAGACTCACTCTTCCTACTACAGATGGACTGGGGGGTTGGGTACTGGGCAGAGGGCACTGGGGACAGCGCTGGGCCGAAAGTAGAAGTGGTCCTTGTGGACTTGCTAAGTGTCCAGATGTGGGAAGAAATCTCTCAGGCGGATGGGAATGGGAGGCTAGAACTGGGGAGAGATTAGGGCAGAAAAGGCTGCTCCAAGTGAAGGGCAGGCAGTCTCAGAGGGGAGATGTTGGTAGGTGCTGCAAGGAAATAAATTTGGGGGAGGCTGCATTCCTCTCCTCTCCTCCCCCACCCCAGTACTCCGGAAGGTTTACAATGTATATTAGCATGTGAAAGGCTCAGGAAGAACCTGAGGGAAAGTGACTGGTTTATTCCACACACTCTTTCCTTTTTTTTTCTTTCTTTCTTTTTTTTTTTTTTTTGAGACAGAGTCTCACTTTGTCACCCTCAATAGAATGCTTTCCCATCACAGCTCACAGAAACCTTAAACTCCTGGGTTCAAGTGATCCTCCTGCCTCAGCCTCTCAAGTAGCTGGGACTATAAGGCACCTACCTTAATGCTTGGCAAATTTTTCTATTTTTGGTAGAGGCAGGGTCTTGCTTTTGCTCAGGGTGGTCTTGAACTCCTGAGTTCAAGAGATCCTCCCACCTTGGCCTCCCAAAGTGCTAGGGTATCTTATTTAAGCACAAACTTTGCTAGAATGAGGCTGTCTCTTAGCCCTGTTAAGTCCTCCTGAGCCTCGGGGTCTCACTGAGATACACAGGTTGGCATTGCCATCTTTGTTTTCTGGATGAAGAATCTGTGGTTCATAGAGGTTCAGAAGCTGCTCCAAGATCCCAGAGCAGGAAAGTAGAGAAGCCAGGCCTGGAACCTGAGAGTCTCTGACCTCAGCTCCTGTACTTGACCTCCATGGCATAGGACCTGGCATTTTAAGTTTAACTATAAAAAGTCAGGATTAAAATTTAGGCTCAGTGCCTGTAGCTCTGTGGTTACACCACCAGCCACATACACTGAGGCTGGCGGGTTCCAACCCAGCCCTAGTTAGCTAAATAACAATGACAACTGCAACAAAAAATAGCTGGGCTTTGTGGAAGGTGCCTATAGTCCAAGCTACTTGGGAGGCTAAGGCAGGAGAATCGCTTAATTAAGCCCAAGAGTTTGAGGTTGCTGTGAGCTGTATGTCTGCTGAGGGCGACATACTGAGACTCTGTCTCAAAAAAAAAAAAAAAAAAAAGAAAGAAAAAGGCACAGTGGCATGCACCTGTAGTCTGAGCTACTTGAGAGGCTAAGGCAGGAGGATTGTTTGAGGCTGCAGTTAGCCATGGTCATGCCACTGCATTTCAGCCTCGGCCATGGAGTCTCTATCTCTAAAAAATAAAAATAAAAAATAGAGGCGGCACCTGTGGCTCAAGGAGTAGGGCGCCAGCTCCGTAAACTGGAGGTGGTGGGTTCAAACCCGGCCCCAGCCAAAAACTGCAAAAATAAAAATAGATAATAGACATTAATGTAAAACATAAAACTATAGACACTTATTAGAATTTCTAAAATAACACCAAATTAAGTGAGGTCTGGTAAGAATGGTTAGCAAGTAGTGTAGAACTTTCATATGTTGCTGGTGGGAATATAAAACAGTATAACCACTTTGGGAAATATTTAGGCAGTTTTTTTTCTTTTTCTTTTTTTTTTTTTTTTTTTTTGTAGAGACAGAGTCTCACTCCACTGCCCTTGGTAGAGTGCCGTGACGTCACAGGACTCACAGCAACCTCCAGCTCTTGGGCTTCCAGGATTCTCCTGCCTCCGCCTCCTGAGCAGCTGGGACTACAGGCTCCTGCCACAACGCCGGGATATTTTTTCGTTGCAGTTCGGCTGGGGCTGGGTTTGAACCCGCCACCCTCGGTATATGGGGCCGGCGCCCTACTCACTGAGCCACAGGCGCCACCCAGTTTGGCAGTTTTTTTAAGAAGTTATGCATAACATATACCTCCCATATGACCCAACCAGTCTACTCTTACGTATTTATACAAAAGAAATAAAAGCACACATCCATATAAAGATTTACACATGAATGTTCATAGTAGCTTTATTTGTAATGGCCAAAACTTGGAAGTATTCATTAACCGATGAATGGGAAATTAATTTGGGTATATTGTGTAATTGATTACTACTCAACAGCAAAGAAAGCAATACTCTATTACAGTATACAACAACATGGATGAATCTCAAAATAATTATATTGACTAAAAGAAGACAAAAAAATGAGTGCATATTGTGATAACATCTATATAAAATTTTAGGAAATGCAAACTAATCTGTAGTGACTGAAAGTAATTCAGTGTTTGCCTTCAGTGAGGGTTGAGGGTGAGGGAAGAGTTGGACAACAGGAGTTTATTTTTTCCTTTTTTTGAGACAGAATCTCATTCTGCTGCCCTGGGTAGAGTGCCCTGACATCGCAGCTGACAACAACCTGAAACTCCTGGGCTCAAGGGACCCTCTTGCCTCGGCCTCCGCAGCTGGGACTATAGGTGCTGGTCACAGCACCTGGCTAGTTTTTCGATTTTTTTTTTTTTTTCTTTAGTAGAGACAGGATCTGGCTCTTTTTTTTTTTTTTTTTTCTTCCTTACTGTCACAATTTATTAAAAAGGGATACAACTCAGGAACAGCCAAACGGAAGAGACACACAGGGCAAGGTGGGGTGCGGTAGGCTGTGGGGCCTCCACCCCCCTGGTGTGCCACCCTCCCCGCCTGTCTGTGTTCGCCAATCTGGAAATTGAGGGGGGTATGCAGTTTCATCATGTAGGCACGACCAATTATGCCCCCAATCTCCAGCCTCAGATGCTGAGGAGGGGGCTGAAATTTCCATGTTCTTAATCAAAGTTTGCTCTTTTCGGCCACCAGGCTCCATCTTGAAGCTATCCAGGGACCAGCTAGGGGTCACTTCATTCGAAATAAAGATGCTTCTGCCTCTCTCATCTCTCAGGAAGGAATTTAGGAGATCTGTGCCAGGAGCCAGATCTGGCTCTTTTTCATGCTGGTCTCAAACTCCTGAGCTCAAGTAATCCACCCACCTGAGCCTCAAGGTCATCCTTTTTACAATGCATTCACTTTCTTTACTAGACATAGGGCTCTTTAGGTTATTTATTTCTTCTCCAGTGAGCTTTTATGCTTTTTGCCTTTTTAAAGAATGTTGTCCATTTCATCTAAGTTGTCCAATTTATTGGCATAAAAGTCTAACTAATGGTGTCAAGTATGTTTTCATGTGTTTATTGGCCATTTGTATATCCTCTTTGCAGAAATGTCTATTTATTTCCTTCACCCAATCTCTAATTGACCTGTCCTTCTATTATTGGGTTGTAAGAGTTTTTAGATATCCTATAAATAAGTCCCTCATCACACTTGATCTTTTTTTTTTTTTTTTTAAACATTTTCTTTATTATTTTATTTATTTATTTATTTATTTATTGCAGTTTTTGGCCGGGGCTGGGTTTGAACCTGCCATCTCCGGCATATGGGGCTGGCGCCCTACCCCCTTGAGCCACAGGCGCTGCCCCACACTTGATCTTAGCTAAAAGGCCAAGAAGTGATATAAGTCATTTATCAGATATATAATTTACAAACATTTTTTCCATTCTGTGAGTTATTTCACTTTTTCTTTTCTTTTTTTTTTTTGCAGTTTTTGGCCTGAGCTGGGTTTGAACCCGCCACCTCTAGCATATGGGGCTGATGCCCTACTGCTTTGAGCCACAGGCGCCACCCTATTTCACTTTTTCTTGGGAGGATCCTTTGCAACATAAAAGTTTTAAATTTGGGGGTGGGGCCTTTTGCTCAGTGCATAGAGTGATGGTCCCATATACCAAGGGTGGCAGGTTCAAACTCAGCCCTAGCAGAACTGCAATCAAAAAAAAAAAAAAGTTTTAAATTTTGATGAAGTCCATTTTCTATGTTTTCTTTTGCTGCTTATGCTTTTGATGTCATATCTAAGAAACCATTGCCTAATTCAAGATTTACTCCTATGCCTTCTACAAGAGTTTGATAATGGCTCAGCGCCTATGGCTCAAGTCGCTAAGGTGCCAGCCACATACACCTGAGCTGGGGGGTTCAAAACCAGCCCGGACCCACCAAACAACAATGATGGCTGTAACCAAAAAATAGCCAGGCATTGTGGCAGGTGCCTGTAGTCCCAGCTACTTGGGAGGCGGAGGCAGGAGAATCGCTTGAGCTCAAGAGTTGGAGGTTGCTGTGAGCTATGAAGCCATGGCACTCTACCCAGGGCGACAGCTTTAGGCTCTGTCTCAAAAAAAAAAAAAAAAAAAAAAAAAAAAAGAGTTTGATAATTTTAGCCTTGATACTTTAGTCTTTGAAATATTTTGAATTTTTTTATATATGGTTTGAGATGAGGGTTCCAACTTCATTTTTTTTCTACGTAGGTATCCAGTTGTCTTAGCATTATTTGTTGAAATGACTGTTCTTTCAAGATTGAATGGTCTCAGTACTCTTATTGAAAAGCAGTTGAGGCTCGGCACCCGTAGCACAGTGGTTACAGCGCCAACCACGTACACCCAAGGTGGTGGGTTCGAACCCAGCCCAGGCCAGCTAAAACAATAATGACAACTGCAACATGGAGTGTCACCTATGGCTCAAGGAGTGGGGCGCCAGCCCCATATACTGGAGGTGGTGGGTTCTTACCCAGCCCCAGCCAAAAACTGCAAAAAAAAGAAAAAGATAATAAAGGGACCTATTAAAAATAAAAAAGACAACTGCAACAAAAAATAGCCAGGCATTGTGGCAGGCGCCTGTAGTCCCAGCTACTTGGGAGGCTGACCCAAGAGAATAGCTTAAGCACAAAGAGTTTGAGGTTGCTGTGAGATATGATGCCATGGCACTCTACCGACATAAATGGTATTCTGTCTCAAAAAAAAAAAAAAGAAAAGAAGCAGTTGAGGCTCGTTGCCTGTGGCTCAAGCGGCTAAGGCTCCAGCCACATACACCTGAGCTGGCAGGTTTGAATCCAGTCTGGGACCACCAAACAACAATGACGGCTGCAACCAAAAACAGCCGGGCATTGTGGCAGGCGCATGTAATCCCAGCTACTTGGGAGGCAGAGGCAGGAGAATCGCTTGAGCTCAAGAGTTGGAGGTTGCTGTGAGCTATGAAGCCATGGCACTCTAGCCAGGGTGACAGCTTGAGGCTCTTTCTCAAAAAAAAAAAAAAAAAGAAAAGAAAAGCAGTTGACATGGATTTATATCTAGACTTTCAATTCTAGTCTATTGATCTTCTGTTTCTCCTGCCAGTATCATACTGTCTTGATTACTAACAGTTGCTTTGTATTATGTTTGGAAATCAGGAATTGTGGTGTGTGTCCCCAAACTTTGTTCTTTTTCAAGATTGTTTTGGCTATTCTGGCTCCCTTGCAATTTCGTATGAATTTTAGCATCAGCTTATCAGTTTCTATGAAGAAGTCAGCTGAGATTCTGTTAGAGATTGCATTGAATCTTTAGATCAATTTAAGAAATATTGTTATCCTAATGATGTTAGGTCTCATGGTCCCAGATCCATGAACATGGGATTTTTTTTTACCATTTGTTTAGGACTTCTTTAATTTCTTTCAACACTGTATTCAGCATATGTTTTGTTCTTCTTTTGTTACCTTTATTCCTAAGTATTTACTTCTTTTTGATGTTATTATATATATAATATATATAAATATATCTAGGCCGGTCACAGTGGCTCATACCTGTAAATCCCAGCAGTTTGGGAGGTCAAGGTGGGTGGATCACCTGAGCTCACAAGTTCAAGACCAGCCTAAGCTAGAGTGAGACCCCATCTTTAAAAATAGTCAAGCATTGTGGTAGGCACCTATAGTCCCAGCTACTTGGGAGGCTGAGGCAAGAGAATCACTTGAGCCCAAGAGTTAGAGGTTGCTATGAGCTATGATGCTAGGGCACTCTACTGGGGGTGACAAAGTAAAACTCTGTCCTAAATAAATAAATAAGATACATATATGTATATATATGTATATAATATAAATATAAATATTATGTATGATACATATTATATATATATTTTTTTTTTTTTTTTGTAGAGACAGAGTCTCACTTTTTTGCCATTGGTAGAGTACTATGGCATCACAGCTCACAGCAACCTCAAACTCCTGGGCTTAGGTGATTCTCTTGCCTCAGCCTCCCGAGTAGCTTTGACTACAGGTGCCCAGCTATTTTGTTGTTGTTGTTGTTGCAGTTTGGCTGGGGCTGGGTTCAAAGCCATCCTCAGTATATGGGGCCAGTGCCCTACTCACTGAGCCACAGTTGCCGCCCTTAAGGAATTTTTTTATAAAAGCAAGAATTGTATAATTCAAATTTGTTTTCCTTGCTCAATTACTAATTCCATTACTTAAAACAGAACTGACATTCTGAGTTTTCCACAGGAAAGAATTACAAAATTAAAGAAAGGAAAACTTTAAATTTCTTTTTGTGTTTTAAAGACATTGCTTCATCGTCTTCTCACTTGCATTGTTTCTGACCAAAAATCTGCTGTCATCTTTTTTTTTTTCTTTTTTTGCAGTTTTTGGCTGGGGCTGGGTTTGAACTCGTGACCTCCGGCATATGGGGCTGGCACCCTACTCCTTTGAGCCACAGGCGCCGCCCTGTCATCTTATTTTTGTTCAATATATTTTCTATGACTTCTTTTTAGGTGATTCTCTTTATCACTTTTAAAAGCCAATTTGATTTATGATGTAAGATGGAATAGTTTTCTTTTTTTTTTGAGGCAGTGCCTCAAGCTGTCGCCCTGGGTAGAGTGCTATGGCATCAGCTCACAGCAACCTCCAACTCCTGGGCTTAAGAGATTCTCTTGCCTCAGCCTCCCAAGTAGCTAGAACTACAGGCACCCGCCACAACACCTGGCTACTTTTTGGTTGTAGTTGTCATTGTTGTTTGGCAGGCCCAGGCTGGATTTGAACCTGCCAGCTCTGGTGTACATGGCTGGCGCCTTAGCCGCTTGAGCTATAAGCACCGAGCCTGGTATAGTTTTCTTTATGCTAATTGTTCATGGGATTAATACAGTGTCTTTGGTATGTGGATTTATAGTTTTCATCAAATTTGGGCATTTTCCAGGGTTTTTTTTTCCCTGAAATACTTTTCCCTGTCTCTTCTCTCCTTTGGGGTCTCCAATTACACATATATATTAGGCCACTTGAAGTAGTCTCATAGTTTACTGATGCCATATTAATTTTTTTAGCTTTTTTTCTCTTTGTGTGTTTTGTTTCGGATAGTTTCTATAATTATGTGTTCATGTTCACAAATATTCTTCCCTGTATAATGTTTTATTGATCCATGTAGTATATTTTTCATCTCAGACACTATAATTTTCATCTTTGGAATTTTAATTTGGGTCTTTTAAATGATGTATCTTCTTTTTTTTTTTTTTTTTTTTTGAGACAGAGTCTCACTATGTTACCCTGGATAGAGTGCTGTGGCATCACAAATCACAGCAACCTCTAACTGTTAGGCTTAAACTATTCTCTTGCCTCAGCCTCCCAGTAGCTGGGACTACGGGCTAAATGATATATCTTTCACATCTCTACTTAATATGGGTCAGTCTCTCCTTTATCTTTTTGCATAATAGAACATAGTTATAATAATTATTTTAATGGTTGAGTCCCCTAATTCTATAATCTGTATAATTTCTAGGTAGATTTAAATTGATTTGTTCGTATTTTTGTTTTGGGTCTTATTTTCCTGTTTCTTTGTATACATGCTAATTTTTATTGGATGCCAAACACTGTGAATTTTGATTTGTTGGATGATGGAAATTTTTTGTTACAAATATTCTTGAGCTTTGTTCTGGGATACAGAAGTTACTTGGAAACAGTTTGTTTCCTTTAGATTTAGCTTTTGTTAGATGAGGCCAGAACAGTGTTTAGTTTTTTCACTCACTGCTAAGCCAAAAACTCTTGAGTATTTTACTCAATGCCCCATTAATTGTGAGCTTTCCATTCCATTCCACAGGAATCAGCACTGTTCTCAGTCCTGTGTGATTCCAAGAATGGTTCTTTCTAATCCTTTGGAGTGGTTCTTACTCGGCTCTCTGGTAGTTTCCTCACATGCATGCACTGAGCTGAATTACTACTGAGGAGGTACCGTCTGAATTGTGCAGCTCTCTCCTTTTTGATTCTCTACCTTGAGAATTCAAGCCACTTGTTTCCTGGTTTCCCAGATTCTTTTTTTTTTTTTTTTTTTCGTATTTTGGCTGGGGCTGGGCTTGAACCCACCACCTCTGGCATATGGGGCCAGTGCCCTATCCCTTTGAGCCACATGCACCATCCTTTTTTTTTGTTTGTTTGTTTTGAGATAGGGTTTACCCTGTTGCCCATACTAGAGAGCAGTGGCATCATCCATAGCTCACTACAACCTCAAACTTCTGGATTCAAGTGATTCTCTCACCTCAGCCTCCCAAGGAGCTAGGATTACAAGCACATACCACTGGCTTGGCATCTGTACCTCAGTGAGGAGGGTGCTGGCCACATATACTAAGGTGTGTTTGAGCCCAGCTGGGGTCTGCTAAACAATAATGACAACTCCAACCAAAAAACAGCCAGGCGTAGTGGTGGGCGCCTGTAGTCCCAGCTACTCTGGAGGGCTGAGGCAAGAAAATCGCTTAAGCCCAAGAGTTTGAGGTTGCTGTGAGCTATGACGCCATACTCTACTGAGGGTGACATAATGAGACTGCTCTGTCTCAAAACAAAAAACAAAACAAACAAACAAAAAAACCAAGCACATACCACTGAGCCTAGCTAATTTTTTTTTTTTTTTTTGATAGAGATGGAGGCTTGCTATGTTACTTAGGCTGGTCTCAAACTCCTGGCCTCGAGCAATCTTCATGTTTTAGTCTCCCAAAGTGCTAGGATTACTGAAGCCAGCCAGCACCCTGCCTCCAGCTTCACTTTTTCATGCAGGATGACTCCTGGACTCCACCTGGTTTCCTTCTCTCTGTGCTCCAGTCTGGAAACTCTCTTTAGGCCGTAAGGTATGTCATTTGTAAAGTTTACCTCATTTGTTTTCTGACTCTCGTGGTTGGCTGAGATGACTCACAGGTGACTATTTTTCATTTTCTGGGCTTCAGTGTCTTGGGAACTGTTGTTTCATACAATTTGAGGGGTATTTTAGTTGTTTTAGGTAGGAATGTTAAGTCATCTTGGCTGAAAGCAGAAATGCTTATGATATTTTTTATTGTACAGGGGCATTTGTTGAGAGAGAGTATGCTATGTGCTCCCCCTTACACTGGTCTTGCTCCTCCCTAAATGCTCCAAATTTTACTGTCTTAGGGCCTTTGCATGAGCACTTTTCTTTGTCTAGAATGTTCTTTCTAATGTACTTTCTTCCTTTAGCTCAAATACACCTTCCCTGATTACTCTATTTAAAGTGAATCACTCACTCAGTTGGGTGCAGTTGTGCTGGCACATAATCCTAGCATTCTGGGAGGCTGAGGCAGGAGGATATCTAGACATCAGGAGTTTGAGACCAGCCTGAGTAAGAGCCAGACTCTGTCTCTATTAAAAATAGAAAAACAAACAAACAAACAACAAATTAGCTGGGTAGCCCCAGCTACTTGGGAGGCTGAGGCAGGAGAATTGCTTGAACCCAGAAATTTGAGATGGCTGTGAGCTAGGCTGACTCCATTGCACTCTAGCTTGGGCAACAGAATGAGACTCAAAAAACAAACAAAACAAGTATTTTATTTTATTTTGAGATAGAATCTCACTATGTTGCCCTTGGTAGAGTGCCATGGCGTCACAGCTCACAGCAACCTCAAACTTTTGGGCTTAAGCAATTTTCTTGCCTCAGCTTCCCAAGTAACTGGGACTACAGGTGCCCGCTACAACACCTGGCTATTTTTTGTTGCAGTCGCCATTGTTGTTCAGCTGGCCCAGGACGGGTTCAAACCCACCCGTCTCAATGTATGCAGCTGGCGCTATAACGACTGTGCTATGGGCACCGAGCCCAAACAAAACAAATAAAGTGACTCATTCTTTTATTTCCCACCACATTTCTGATTGTTTTTTTTTAGGCCTTTCTGCTCCAGGGACAACTCAGTGCTGGCATATTGTAGGTATTTGATAAATATTTATTTATTTTTAATTAATTAATTTTTTTTACAGTCTCACTATGTCGCCCTTGGTAAAGTGCCGTGGTGTCACAGTTCACAGCAACCTCAAACTCCTGGGCTTAAGCGATTCTCTTGCCTCAGCTTTCCAAATAGCTGGGACTACAGTGCCCGCCACAACGTCCGGCTATTTTTGTTGTTGTTGTTGTCATTGTTGTTTAGCAGGCCCGGGCCAGGTTTGAACCCACCAGCCCCAGTGTATGTGGCTGGCACCCTAACCACTGAGCTATGAGCGCCAAGCCTGATAAATATTTATTAACTGAATAAGTGGATACGTGAGGTCTTTGAATACTTCATGGTGCGTGTCACATATAGGAGCTTGGTCAAATTTGGGGTGCCTGGCTGATTGGAACACAACTTCCCACTCTGAAGTCCCCAGCATGGATGGGATTATCAGGCCTCTGGACTGAAGCCACATTTGGCTCACCCACCCTCAGCTGCTGCTCTCCTTGGTGATGACCAAAGGCCCCGCATACAGCCAGGGGAGGGCTGACAGGTGGAGCTGATGAGTTCCAGACCCAGGCCTCTGGGCCCTAGCTCAGCCCGATAAAACTGGATGCTGGCCAGAAGCCACAGCCAAACTTCCATGACGTTTTGCCTCCTCCCTTGTCCCTTGGTAGCCTTCCTTTAGGTCTTGCCTGCCCATGTCAGTGCTGTCTGCCATGGGCTCTGGGGAACATCATGCTCCCTGGTTCTAGTTTCAGGTCTATTCCTATGGCCAATGACAACTATTAGAATATTCCCAGAACTAAATAGAGGTCAGCTCCACAAAGTGAAAAGTACTTTGTAAATTTAAAATGTTCTAGAAGAACTCCATAAATTGGAAAGGATTTGGGAATCTTCTTTTCCAAATTTCCACTTTTTTTTCGTTGTTGTCATTGTTTTTGCAGTTTTTGGCCAGGGCCGGGTTTGAATCCGCCACCTCCGGTATATGGGGCCAGCACCCCACTCCATTGAGCCATAGGTGCTGCCCCCAAATTTCCACTTTTAACAGAAGAAGCAACTGAGATTTATTTCTTATTTTTATTTATTTATTTATTTTGTGGTAGCATCATAGCTCACAGCAACCTCCAACTCTTGGACTCAAGTGATCCTCTTGCCTCAGTTCTTCTATTTTTAGTAAAACAGCGGTTTCACTTTTGCTTAGGCTGGTCTCGAACTCATGAGCTCAAGCAAGCCACTCACCTCGGCCTCCCAGAGTGCTAGGATTACGGGCGTGAGCCACCACACCTGACCATAATTATTATTTTTTTATTTTTTGGAGACAGTCTCTTTCTGTTACCTAGACTAGAGTGCAGTGGCATCATTATAGCTCACAGCAACCTCAAACTCCTGGGCTCAAGCAATCCACCTGACTCAGCCTCCTGAGTAGCTGGGGCTATAGGTGTATACCACTTCTGGCTAATTTTTCTGTTTTGTAGAGACAGCTCTTGTTTTGTAGAGACAGCTCTTGTTTTGTAGAGACAGCTCTTGTTTTGTAGAGACAGCTCTTGTTCAGGCTGGTCTCCAACTCCTGGCCTCAAGGAATCCTCCTGACTCTGTCTTTCAAAGTGCTAAGATTATAGGTGTGAGCCACCAGGCTAGGCCAGAAACTGAGATTTGAATGAAATAATATGGGCGGCACCTATGGCTCAGTGGGTAGGGCACCGGCCCCATATGCCAAGGGTGGTGGGTTCAAACCCAGCCCCGGCCAAACTGCAACAAAATAAATAGTCAGGCTTTGTGATGGGTACCTGTAGTCCCAGATAGGTGGGAGGCTGAGGCAAGAGAATCGCCTAGGCCCAGGAGTTGGAGGTTGCTGTGAGCTGTGTGACACCACTGCACTCTATGGAGGGGGAGACAGTGAGACTCTGTCTCTACAAAAAAAAAAAAAAAAATTGGGGTGGCGCCTGTGGCTCAGTGAGTAGGGCGCCAGCTCCATACACGAGGGTGGCAGGTTCACACCCAGCCCCGGCCAAACTGCAACCAAAAAATAGCCGGGCATTGTGGCAGGCACCTATAGTCCCAACTGTTCAGGAGGCTGAGGCAAGAGAATCTCGGAAGCCCAAGAGCTGGAGGTTGCTGTGAGTCCGGTGACATCATGGCACTCTACTGAGGGTGGTAAAGTGAGACTCTGTCTCTACAAAAAAAAAAAAAAGGAAAGAAAAGAAATAACATATGTAAAGGGCTTAGCATATGCTTAGGATTTTGTGTTCTCACTCTAGCTCTTCACCACTCACCCAAGTTGTATCTTGGATAAGAACTATAGCTACCTTTTTTTTTTTTTTTTTTTTTGCAGTTTTTGGCTGGGGCTGGGCTTGAACCAGCCACTTCCGGCATATGGGGCTGGAGCCCTGCTCCTTTGAGCCACAGGTGCTGCCCTATAGCTACCATTTTTTTATGTGTTTATGAAGTACCAGCCCTTGAGCTGAGCACCTTGCATACATCATTGCATACATCATTTTATTCTCACATCATAAGATAAAATAGATATCATTGTCCCCATTTTACTTACTAGGAAACTAAGGCTTGAAGACGTTAGGTGACCTCCTTAGTTACTATAATGAGTAAGTGGCTGAAGCAGTTTAAACCCTAAAGTGAGAAGTCTCCAAATTTGTAGCTTCTGGCTTCTTTCCCTGAGCAGTCTCTTCTAATAATTTGTATCTCCTACTAGCTAATCCTCCCTGGGCCTTTGGGGAAGGAATCAGAGAGTCTATTTGGTCAGTACTGAAACTGGGCTGCACAGGGTCTATGGCTTCCAGCTGAGAGCCTGCCATGAGCCCCAACTCTGAGCTTTTTTAGAGTTGGCAGTAAGGATGTTTCTCAAGGTCAGAGATAATCCCATGTCAACAACAACCCTGGGAGAAGGAAGGAGGAGTAGTCCCCTGTTGGACTGAGCCCACCAGACCCAGCCATTCCCTCAGCAAGTGTCCTGCCAGCTGATTCTCCTAGAGTCCCCACTTCTGCCTGCCCATAGGATGGTAGAAGCTGCAGAGGGCGGCAGGCAAGTGGTAGCCAACCCTGTGGGAGATCCAGAAGTGGGAGGTGACCTCTCATAGGACCACAGAGGGGAACTGGCCTCCCCAGGAGGGAGTAGGACTTGAATCAAGCCTTGGAGGCCTGACCACCTTGGATGAAGAAAGAGAGTGAGGGTGAGATGGACAGCCTTTCTTTCCACCAGGGTCAAACTGTCAGCATTTTCCAAAGCCTCTCTCGGGTATGGGGTATGCCCCACTGCGTGTCCACACCACAGAGCCTCCAAGTGAGAAGTTATTGCTGTGTGGCAGATGAGAAAACTAAGACCAGGGTCCAAGACTGCGGGTGGAATGTGCTGAATGATGTGTGATGAGGTGGAACATTTTGGGAGAGGCTATGGGCCCATAGGAGGTTCCCAAGTTCGGGAGGTTACCTGAGAAATACATGGGTGGTTTATCAGAAGAGAAGGGAGTGGAAACCAGAGACTATAGGACCAGTATCAGCAAGCAAGGAGCCAGACCTGAGCCAAGGCAGGAGCCTAGAAACAGGTATGGAAGGATGGGGCTACAGGAGGTCTGGAAGAGCTGGAAGGATCTCAGAGACCATCTATCCCAGGGGTGGCGAACACGCGGCTAGAGCCGCATGCGGCTCCCGGCCAAAATGAATTTCGGCTCTTTGCCTCTTATCATTATTTTGTATACTGTGGCTCTTTGCCAAGTTTGGATTTTGTTATGCTGCTTCTGAGGAG
>CAUYPK010008665.1:0-15591 GCA_963574355.1 Loris lydekkerianus | reverse complement strand
ACCATTCACATTAATTGAGAATATTGATAAGCCTTTCGAGAGTCCAGTGGACATTTTTAATCCTTTTACGACTGTGGAAGTTGGAATTTGATCAAAATGTTTTGGATGAATTTACTTTTGTGGTGGAGGATTACATTGGTCTTTATTGAGGATAGGTCTGAGAATATCCTGGAGAGCTGGTTTAGTTATGGGACATTTCTTCAACATGTGAATGTCATTGAAGTATTTAATTTCTCCATCATAAATGAAACTCAGTTTAGCTGGGTACAGTATCCTGGGTTGAAAGTTATTTTGTTTTAAGAGATTAAAAGTCGATGACCATTCTCTTCTAGCTTGAAAGTTTTCAGCAGAGAGATCTGAAGTTATTCTAATATTCTTGCTCTCTTAGGTGATGGTTTCCTTTCGTCTGGCTGCTTTCAGAATTTTCTCCTTCATATTAACTTTTGTGAAATTGATTATGATGTATCTGGGGGATGTCTTACTTGGGTTGAGTTGTGCTGGAGTTCTGAAGCTGTCTGCTATCTAAATTTCAGCATCTCTTGGCATGTCTGGAAAGTTCTCCTTCATAATCTCATGGAGAAGAGACTCTGTGCCTTGTGAAGCCACTTTGTTGCTTTTGGGGATCACTATAAGATGAATAATGGTCTTCTTCAAATTATCCCAGAGCTCTCTGAGAGAGTGATCTGTTTTTGCGCTCCATTTCTCTTCCTCTTTGAGAGTTTGGGAGCATTCAAAAGCTTTGTCTTCAATGTCAGAAATCCTTTTTTCTGCTTGCTCCATTCTGTTACTGAGTGATTCTACTATGTTTCTCAGATCTTTGAGGGATGCAACTTCTTTTCTCGATGTGTCAAAATCTTTGGTCATTTGGTCTTTGAATTTGTAGAATTTTTGAGTTATATTTTGGGTTAGTGCTTGGAGTTCTAATTCAATCTTATTTGCTATCCAGATTCTGAATTTGATTTCTGACATCTGAGCTATTTGTTTGTGCATTGGATCTTGTGCTGTGTCTGCCCCATTGATCCTTGGGGGATTTGATCTACTCTGATTATTCATATTGCCAGAGTTTTTCCTGTTGATTTTGCCTCATGATTGTTTTTCACCGTTGTCTCTGGCCATCCTCAGAGTTGGGAAGGTGTCTCTCCAAGATTAGAACCCTGCGGGATCACTCTACTGTTGCTGGATCTTTGTAGAGAGTGACCCTGTGTAGTTCCTCTGGGGCTGCCCCAGCCAGGGAGCTCTGGTTGTGGAAGCAGCTCTGGAGTGTGACACATCCGGATCCAGCAACAGGGCTGGGGGTGGTGCTCACAGTTCTGGGAGTGCCTGGCACCCAGTGATTTTGGCACAGAGAGCCCAAGGCTCCAGGAGAAGGGCTCTGCACAGAGGCAGGGAGTGCTTTGGAGAGCACACGTCTACCAGAGTCCCTGGCCAAACTAGTGGGCCAGTTTGGAGGCAGGACGGGTACAGGAGGGAGGACGCAGGGTTGTGAGGCTCCCATAGTTCCTGGTCAGGGCATGCGGAGGCCTGGCGGGCACGGGTCACACGTCAGGAGTGGTGGAGTAGCTCTTATGAAGGTCTGGGGGGCCCCAAGCCCAGGAGTTTGAGGTTGCTATGAGCTGTGATGCCACGGCACTCTATCAGGGCAACAGCCTGAGGCTCCAGTGTGCCAAAACCATTCTCACTCTGCCCCTGAGGGTTAAGATTGTAAGGCAGCTCACTCCCCACCTTTAGGCTATTCAGTCACTAGGTTACTAGCTCCCACCCGATCCTTGCTCTTTGACCCTGAGGGCGGAGCTTGCTGGGGTAGTTCTCTCACAATGGCTCCCTGTGGCCCTCAGCTGAACACTATTAGCTCCGTCCAGAACAGCGGCTCATTGGGGCCCTAGACAATGCCCAAAGTTCTCTGCACTCCTGCTCAAGCTCTCCCCAAGGCAGTTCAACTGACTGCCAAGTTCAAAAACACTGAAACAGTTCACAGTTAAGGCCTTTCCAGTTTGCAATCTCACTGCTGCTTGGTGCTTGTACTTATGGCTGCCAGCAGGATTAGGTCAATCGAACACATGCAACCAATTGCCAGTTTTCCACTGTTTTTGTCCTCCTCTTGGGGTCCAGAAGTGCCTTGCTGATTCTCTGTATCCTCAAAGGAATAATTATAGGCAGATCCCACCAGCCAGAGATGCCTAGAGTCTTATCTCCCCAGACTCACGGTGCCCAGTTGCAGGGAAGCTGTTACTCGGCCACCATCTTGCTCCACCTCCCTGGGCCACATTTTAATATACAAACACCAATGAAAGTTGATGAGCAAAGAAAAAGGTCAATGCATAATTTTCTTGATACACCACAGATAGGCCAGAAAGTCCTCACATAATCTGTATGCAGCCTGCAGGCAGTAGGTTGGACACCCCCAGATACTGGCACCCTCTTCCTGACGCGAGGGCTCTATATTCTATTCCATCATGCTGTTGTGGCAGACAGGCCTCATGAATTTATGGGGATGGACTGAAATTTGTATTTCTTAACTCGACATGCAAAGCTTCTCACCACTTGGCCCGTATCAATTCTCATCTCTTCCAAAAGGCAACCCTGAATCTCTGCAGATGGAATCATCTGTCACTCTTGTTGCTTCTTTGTGGCGACTATGGGACTATGTAACAGCACCACCAGCAATTGTATCATCCCTGTTGTACTGCAATGCATGTAATTGTGTTTCTTTCATCCTGATGGATCTGTGAAAGGGTCTCTTGAGTGCAGTGTTTGCACTTTAGAATTGTAGAAATTGTAAAGAGATCCTTGACTTGTAACATCTCATTTTCCAGAAAAAATCAAGGCCAAAAGTTATTTGCTCCAAGTTGTGAAGCAATTATTAGCAAAGCAGATCTGAACACCAATTCTCAATATGATGCAAAACTGAAGTGAGCATTACGTGCACTCACATGGATTAACATGACTTTGTTGGAATCCATGAAAGTTACCAGGTAAATAAAACATACACAAAAATGTTGGTGGAAATGTTTCAACTAGAAATTTACTGACGTGAGCAGTCTACAAAATAAAATGTGTTGTATTTATACACATAACCACATCCCCCAAACACACACATGCATTTCATGATAATCAACTTGGTATACACTACCTTACTGGTTAGGAAAAGATATTTTTTCTGATTTTTAATAGTAGGGCTTCAGTTCAGCACCCATAGCTCAGTGGTTAGGGCACCAACCACATACACCAGGGCTGGCAGGCTCAAATCTGGCCTGGGCCAGCTAAACAACAATGACAACTACAACAAAATAATAGTTGGGCATTGTGGTGGGCACCTAAAGCCCCGGCTACTTGGGAGGCTGAGGTAAGAAAATCACTTAAGCCCAAGAGTTTGAGGTTGCTGTGAGCTGTGATGCCACAGTGCTCTACAGAGGGTGACATAATAAGTCTCAAAAAAAAAAAAAAAAAAATAGGGTCTTATAGCTGCATTTCAACATTCCTGGTCTCATCTGGCATCTTTAAAACATCTCCCTGAAAATTGCATGATCTTAGGTTGTAAAGTAATTGACCAAGGTCAACTACATCTGCCCAGCTCTGATGATGAAATTAGCTCCGAAACGAGAGAATTTACCTTCATAAACAGCTATTTCTACTAATATGGAAAAATATATTGTTATATTTATTTAAAATAAATTTATTTATTTAAAAATAAATCAATAGTTTAGAGCTCTTAGAAAAGATCACGATATCTTGAAAAATCATTTCTACCTACTACTCACAGTCTTCTACTTTAAAATGACACTTTAGAACTCCAATTCATGTTGGGCATCTTTCTGAATCAGGAGCTTTGTCCTGGACGCCCTTTAAAGCATCCAAGATAATGTCAACATGGTGAATGATTTTTCATTAAACTTAGCAGCCAATCTGTTTATATGTATATGGAAAGCAATGCTCCCTTTCTTAAAGAAGAAATTGCTAGTTCCATTTACATATTTATAATGTTACAGGCTTTAAGTTTTAAACTGCATGGTTTATAATTTATGCCAGAGAGCTTGATACCATCTTCTGAGAAACAATTCCTATGACTTTAACTTCATAGACCCCACAGTCATTTTAGATTTTGCAAAAACAGCAAATGAGTTGCTGTTTTTAATTTTCTCTTAGGCAGCCCCTGTCTGTACCAGTGCTGATGTGCTCTGGACATAAACTTTGCGCAGGTGGCCTGTAATCTATTAGTTGCGAAGCTCAGCACCGAGAGGAAGGTAATTATCTAGTTAACAGGAAAAATAAAATCAGGCTCAAATTATCAAAGTGATTGCTTTGTTTGGAAGGGAAGACCTGACCAGTATAAAAATGACAGAGGGAGGTTAAGTTATACAAGGAGATTGAATGACAAGGCTGCTGCTGGTCGCCCAGGTCAACTGTTACACTGTGCTAACAAGGGCAAGGTCTCAGGTTAAATCCCCAAGTGGGTAGCTAACTTTGCTTTGATCTGTGGCCACAGAGTTTCAGTTTCACCTTTCATCTCTGCTGTTTCTGAATACACTTATTAGAGAAAGCAATTATTAATATATAGGAAAATAATTATAATTATTTACAGAAATGTATATAGATAAAATTGGGGAACATAACTTATAATATTAATGTAAAAAATTTGGAAATAAATTATAAAGTCATTCAAATGCAAATAGCAGCTTCTCCCATAAAAATACCATCTGATGATCCTTCATTCAGTTGTCTGAGAGGACCCCAGTCGAGTAAGGCACTAGTTTAAAGCTGTATGTTATTATAGCTAGGATTCCAAATTTTCTTTAAAATACACCAACTTGTCCTCCTTTGTCAAAGTTAGGCAAATAATACAGACTGGTATTGTGTTAACCAAGTCAATTAGTAAATGGTTAACACAAAATGTTCCACACTTTTATCTTGTCAATAGCTAATAGCGTAGTTTGGCTGTAACTCTCACAAGAACTAGGCTGTGGGCTTTACTGTTCACAGAGGATGCAGTCAAGGGTTTGCAAACTATCTGTGCCTCTAGGGGTTATCCTCGGTTCCTGCTTTTAGAAAGAGTATTCAAAGGTACAGCTTTTCTTATAACATCCATTTAGCTCATTCTTGAGCTTATTATCCTGACTGTACTTTCCTTTGCTCTAATTACATGGATTTTCCCTAGACTACTGTAAATGTTTGTGTTGGTTGCTGCTAATTGTTTCTGAGTGAGGTGAGCTGAGTAAACCCAATTGAATAAATGAGTTAAAACTAATAAGAAAAGTAACTGCAGACACAGTGCCTTAAGGGAACCAGATAAGACTTGCTTATCCATCCTTCCCTTTCCTTGTCATTCTCTGAAATTCCAGAAAAAAAGTGTGAATACTTACTACAAAAAATGCATTGCAAAATGCCTTGGAAAGAATTTTGCAAATACATTGAAATTAACCAGCTAAAAGGCAGTGTTATTATTCCTGCCTCTCAGACAATCACAACACAATTCTGAATAACAATACATCAATTTGCCCCACTGGTACTTATATACATGTTTATACTAATTAATATTATTTATTACAGTTTGTATTGAATAACCTTGACAGTGAGACAATTAGGATAAAGTACTGTTTTGTTTTGTTTTCCTCCCATCTAATAATCATTTACAGATCACTAAAAACCACGGTGATATATGTTTACGATTTTATAAGACATCAAAAAAATGCCCTGAATGAAATGAATTGCAGCAAACCCACCAATGAATAAATTTGTGCTGGGACCATGGGTATTTGAAAATAAAAGATGTATCATGTCCAAAATAAATTTGGGATTTACAAGAAGGAAAATCAATTAACTGAAGAATTCTACGTAATTTTCATCTAAAACACTAAAGCCGGGCACAGTGGCTCATGCCTGTAATCCTACCCCTCTGGGAGGCCTAGCCAGTGAAGCGCCTGAGCTCACAGGTTTGAGACCAGTCTGAGCCAGGGCAAGACTTTGTCTCTTAAAAAAAAAAAAAGCCAGGCATTGTGGCAGGTGCCTGTAGTAACAGCTACTTGGGAGGTTGAGGCAAGAGGATTCCTTCAGCCCTAGAGTCAGAGGTTGCTGTGAGCTATGATGCGACAGCACTCTACTGAGGCTGACAACCTGAGACTCTGTCTCAAAAAAAAAACAAAAACAAAGAAAAAAACACCATTAAAAATGAAAGCCCACCATAATACACTAATTATATCTTAGCTACTGTACAGACCACCGTCACATTATTATTGCAAATATCATTAGTGGCAGTGACATCAATTAACCGCATCTTTATAACTTCATAATTTCATTGAAGCCTGTCCTCTGCCTCTTTGCCCATGATCATTGCTTTGCATGAAGCCTACATCTGATTCTGTCTGGACTTTCCAACACCTCTGCTCAATGTTCTCCAAAAGCCATGGTCCCCAGTTTGCTTCCCAAAGTTGACATCCGACTGGTATCCTTTCTGTTAACGAACAGCAGCACTAGTGGCAACAAAAAAGACTTTACTTCCAGAATAAAATGCCAACGCTTTAGCTTATAATATTTAATATCCTCCAACACAATTGTTTATCAATTCATTAACTCCATCAAATAAAGTGAGTGGCTGTAGGCACAACTTCTGTCAGCATACAGTAATAATAATTAAGTCTGATGCTAAGAAGAAAAACAAATACAAATTTTAAAAAACTCCACTATAGATTGTGATAGAATAAAGGAAACCAAAAAGTGCTAGCCAAAAGCAAGTGGCCTGAGTCCAGGAAGTATTTTTATGAGAATCTAACCTTAAAACTTGGCCTAATGCATGGATATAAGTAAACTCGGATAAGGTGAAGAGCGAAAAGAAGATTCTAGTAAAAGGAAGTGTTTCCAAGGGGATCTGCGCTGGATCAGCACCATGTGCTTAAGAAAGTAACAAAGTCGGTGTTGTTGCCCAATAGGGAAGGTCAGGGACAAGAACCCAGAGGACCCAACGGGGGCAGCCTGGGGCTGGATGCTGCACCGTCCCGCAGGGCCCTGTGGAAATGAGGCAGGTTCCCAGCTGATAAGGGAGAAGGGTGGCACATAATTGCTTCTGGAAAGGTCACTGCAGTACTGAGCAGGGATTGACCTTCCCTGATCACACTAGATTCCTTCCAGGACAGAAGGGACAGCACCTCAGGCTTCAGCAGGGGCAAACGGGTGTCATGCGTGGGTTTGAGAGATCTTTGGTAGGGAGAACTGGCAGGACCAGGGGCAGATGTGATGTGACCAAGAGAAGGGCACAGCTGGAAGAGACTTCCGTGAGGGGGATTATTCATTCATTCAGTTCTGTTAAGTTCCACACACTGCGGAGATGTCCACTGGTTTACTCTGGCAAATACGAGTTTGAGGATCAGGTACAAGTTAGGAAAGAAGAGGGCACGTTTGGGGATATCCACATTTAGACAACAGTTGAAGCCTGGACACTGTGTCCATTGTGTTTAGACAACACTGAAGCCTGGAAAATGTGGATATTGCCTCGGAAAGCATGTAGGGGTGGCAGAGCTCCAGACCTCAGCTTTGCTTTCCGGGCTCCAGAGTGGCATCTGGGGGCTGCCCCTGCCCCACGGCTGGCTTCTCTTTGGCAAGTGGGTCATTATAAAATGGAGTGTTTTGACCACACATGGAGGGGCCAGGCTGTCTCTAGAGTTCCCACCATGGCCCGTCTCATCCCCAACTGGCTGGTTACCTCTGTGCTTTCTGTCACCTCCCTGGGTCCCTATAGGCATATGGATGTCAGCCTCTGCTTTGATCCTCATCACCCAGTGGTGCAAATGCAGATCACCCAGTACCTTGCGTTTGTTCTATTATAACTCCTGCTTCAAGTCTACGTCAAGGCTCAGCTCAAAGCATTTTCCTCACTGAAGGGTCACTGGTTCCCAACCCTGTCAGAAGTTTCTCCATCCTCTATTCCCCAAGCAGTCTGCCCAGATTCACATTTAATTGCAACTTTTATTACACATCTTTACATAAATATCCACCCGACTGGGTATTGCCCAGAGTGGTCAGGGACATGTGTTTATTCCTCTGCAGCCTTTGTGTAGCATCAGGATCGGAACCTGTCATCCTGGGCCTGCTCCCTGAACTTTGCTGCATGGCCTGATATTAGGACTCCGATATCCAATTTTGTGTTAAGGGAGAAACAACATGAGTGACATGGAATGAGGCACAGACTCTGCACGCCTTCACGTTCCTTTCCCAGAAGGGGAGAATCTGGAACCACATCAGTAGCACCTAAAGGCACCTGGGGACAGAGATATGTTTTGTCTTAAAATATTGATACCTACGCTGTACTTCAGACTGTATAAATCGGAATATCCATGGTTTTATCCTGGGAATCTGCATTTTCAAATAGCCTTGTGCTGGGTGATACGGTGGGTGGGTAGTGGTACTTCTGCACTTTACTTTGTTTTTTCCTGCCCATTTAAAAATTATCCAGCTGCTCACACTCTATCTTGTTCATGTTCTAATACGCAATTCTTTTCAAAACACACATAGGTAACAAATAATTTTGTCTATTTCCTCCATTGATAAATGATATACATTCATCCTTGTACATATGACTAAATAATTCATACTAGGGTTTTTAAAATTAATAGCTTTTTTCTCTCCTGACGAGAGATTTGGAAAGATAGACCACAATCGATCTTCTAATTAGCAAGACAGAAACATTTTTATGCATGGCTTTGAAAGAAAAAAACACCTACAAAGATAAAGCCTTAAAAATAAACAAGTCCAAAATGTAGTAGTAGTCACAATATGGAAATACTGAACTAATTTAGCATTAAGCACGGATGTGAATTGTGTTTTTTCAATTTAAAAACTTTACAAGTCAAACTTGGGTCTTACGTCTGGCTATTTCCTCTTGTGATATGGAGCCAGCTAAGCTAAAGAAACCAAGAAATGTTCTCTCAGCTCAAGATAAAAAAAGTATACATAATAGTAATAGCATCTAGTAAGTTTTTTTCCCAATTAGAAATCTCTGAGACTTCCCCAAAATTCTGCACCATTTTGAGCAGGATCATTGTGGGTCACCCTTTCTAATCTGTGCAATGGTGCTAAGATTTTGGTGTTTTTTCTCAGGTTTCCAAGGAGTCTGCAGTGAATTGGACAGAGTTTTGTGTCTATGTTCCCATGGCTGAAGCCAGACTTGATTGACGAGTGTTTGCAGAGAGCCTTCCATTTGCCCAGTAACTTGGCATAACAAGAAATAACAGTCTCTAGACACAAAGATATTTATAGATTCATGCAATAAATACAGAGCAAGGCAGCTCACAACTAAGAATATCTAAAGCTGTTCGGCTCTGATTGAATTATCAAGTCCCAGGCATGGAAGTGATGGGGACACTGCACAAAGAAATGAGTCATGGTAGCTGGATCTGTGAGTGCTTAGAGGGCTGCACCTGACTACGTCCCTTCCCCAATCCCTCCCCCTGGACACATGGTTTCCTCATGGACCTCACCACTTCTTTTCCTTTTGATATTAAAATAATGTGTTAGGCACTAACAACAACAACAAAAAAATTTAAGACACAAAATGGGTAAAACACTAATTTTAAAGTTAGGATAATAAAAATCAAGCTGAGATTTATAAAAATTAAACTGGAAGTTTCTGCAAATCCCTAGAAAGGGAAGAGAGATTCTAGTGGCTTTGAATAATTCTTGAGATTTCATGAAGTCTGAGTCTCCTTTTGATGAATTTAAATAGTGGTGAATTTGCAGTAGGTCTTTGTCGCCCACAAGTGTTTGAGGCGTGGGTTCTCTCTTACCCAATTCCTCTCACCTCCTTTATAGTTCATGGCTTCTCTGCTCCTAGATCGGAGTTATGCAAAATGTGATCACACATTATTCCTTCTTTCCTTCACTGATTGCTTCCTGTGATCCTAAGTTTCTCACTACATGCTCAAAAAGCCCAAACTTTCTGCTATGCCCAAAAGGCCCTCTCGGGTGCAGCCACTTCTTCTCTTGCTGTTATCATCTGTTACTAGCTCCTCTTCCATCAGCCCCTTTCAATTCCCTCTTGCTAGAACACACCTGCTGCAGCTGAATTTCTAATCCATCATTTCTATTTACACAGCATACCTGTTTGGCTCTGCTGCCGGGGAGGTGTGTACTCACTCCGTACCCCTATGTCAGCCCTTCCCGCACACCACTCGGCCGTGTCCTTCGGTCATCTCGGCCCTTCCCGCGCACCACTCGGCCACGTCCCCCAGTTCTGTGCTCAGTCTTATGTACCTCTTCCTCCCACCATTCATCAACATATGCATTTACGCATTTAGACTTGGGATTTCTCATTTATTGGGGGCATTTATTATTTATTCCCAGTCTACCTTAAGGAAATAGTGCATTTGTTTTCATGACAAGGGATGCATATGGCAAAATCATAATGTGAAATACAGGGGACATGATGTGTTTGTGGCTGGCCAACTGGTACGATGGCCCCCGGTGGTTCTTCCCTCAGGTGTTTGTGCCCTTGTTCATGTCTTCCCGTGAGTGTGGGTTCAAACTAGTGACTTTATTCAAAAGCATGGGGTGTGGCAAAGGTGATGGGTTTTGACTTCAGGGGCCAGGCTCTCAGACATTGTAACATCCCCTGTGCTGGCACACACTCTGTATTCTGGCCTATGACAGCAGACAGCCTACATTCCAGCCTATGGCTGCAGACTTAAAAGCAGTGGGCTGTCATGTTGGAGACCTCCACATAGCAAGGCATGGAAGCAAGCCTTCAGACACCATCAGCAGGGAACTGAAGCTGGCGTCCCAACAATGTAGGTGGATTTACATCCAGCCAACAGCCATTTCTGCTCTGAGAGAGAGGCTCTGGTCCAGCCTAGAGGTGACCAAAGCCCCAGCTAACACTTGGATGGTTCTCTGCACAAGACCTTGAAACAAAGGTTCCTCCAGGCCCAGAATGCTGACCCACAGAAAACGTGAGATAGTAAATAGGTGTTGTTTAAATCACTAAGTTTTTTTTTTTTTTTAATCATAAAATGCCTTAGATTTTAAGGCACAGCTTATGCTGAACCCCAACTCTTTTTTTTTTTTTATTATTGTTAAATCATAGCTGTGTACATTAGTACAATCAAGGGGTACAATGTGCTGGTTTCATATACAGTCTGAAATATTCTCAAACTGTTCAACTTAGCCTTCATGGCATTTTCTTAGTTATTGTATGCAGACATTTGTACTGTGCCTTTAGTGAGTTTCACCTGTACCCATTCTAAGATGCACCGTAGGTGTGGCCCCACCCATTACTCTCCCTCCACCCTAACCTCTCCCTCCCTTCCCCTTCCTTGGCCCTTTCCTCATAGTCTTGTGTTATAGTTGGGTTATAGCCTTCATATGAAAGCTATATCATAGAAGGGCTGAGTACATTGGATACTTTTTCTTCCATTCTTGAGATACTTTACTAAGAAGAATATGTTCCAGCTCCATCCATGTAAACATGAAAGAGGTAAAGTCTCCATCTTTCTTTAAGGCTGCATAATATTCCATGGTATACGTATACCACAATTTATTAATTGAGGGGGGCTTTGAATGTGCCCAACTAAAATTTTGAATGTTTTTCCTTTCAATTTGATTAGTTTTTGCTTTATCATGTTTTGCTTTTTATTATTAGTTGCCTTTGTTTGTTGTGTACACATTTAGGATTATGGTGTACTCCTGCTCTATCAATACCTTTGTTATATGTGATACTCCTCTTTGTCTCTTGTAGTTTTATTTATTCCATAGTCTATCTGATATTAATATAGCTAGTTCTCCTTGTTTTTGATATTTGCATAGTTTATCTTTTCCCATCTTGAATTTGATGTCAGTTTCTTGTGAACAGTATATAATTGGGTTATTTCTCTAGCTGCTCTGCTAATCTCTGTTTTGATTTGTTTATTTAGACCATTTACATTTAAGATAATTTTTGAAAAGTTAGAGTTTAAATATGATGTTATTTATTTTCCATATGTTTTCGCTGATTATCTGTGTTTATGTGGTTTACTTCAATATTTCTTAGGACTCTATCTTGATTTATTTCTTGTGTTTTGAATATATATGTACATATATATATTTATAGTTTCTTTGAATAGTACATTATACATATGTGGCATGTGATTTCTACTGGTGTTAACATTTTACCACTTCTAGTGAAATGTGAAACCATACTTCCATTTAAATATTTTTACCTTCTCCACTTGTAAATATCATTGTTTTCAGTATCAGATGGTATTAAAATATTTAGTTCATTTATCAAATAGATCATCCTCTGCATGAGTTTTATAAATCCTATCTTATATACTCATATTTCTGTTCTATTTTTTCTTCTTTCTTCCTGATGCTCTAAGATTCTTCCTTTAATCATTTCTTTTTTGTTTGAAGAACTTCCTTTAGACAATCTTTAAGAGTAGCTTTGATACTGCCAGATCCTTTTAGTTTTCTTTATCTGAGATTTTTATTTTCCACTTATTCATGAAGGATAGTTTAAACAGCTATAGAATTCCAAGTTGACAGATCTTCCTATTCAGTACTTGAAAGATGTGTGCCATCTTCTTGTAGCCTTCCTAATTTTAAATATCATTTATATTGGTATTCTATAGGTAATTTTTTGTTAACCTTTGTGTGTTTTTAAGACTTTTTATTTGTCTTTTAATTATGATGTGTCTTTTGTGGATATTTTTTGCTTTGTTTTACTTTGGATTCAGTCAGTATCCTAAATTTGTAGGTTTGTGTCTTTTGCAAAATTTTGGAAGTTTTCAATGATATATTTTTCTTATGCTCTTTTGGCCCCACTCTTTTTCTTCTTTGTTTCTATGAATCTATTGATAAGAATCTTGGATCTTTTGCCATTGCTGTACAAATCTCTGAGGATTTTTTTCCAGTTTATTTTTCTCTTTGTCTTTGTTTTAAATTAAATCATAGCTGTGTACATTAATGCAATCATGGGGCACCATGCACTAGTTTTATATACAATTTGAAATATTTTCATTAAACTGGTTAACACAGCCTTCCTGGTATTTTCTTAGTTATTGTGTTAAGACATTTACATTTAGTAAGTTTCACATGTACCCTTGTAAGATGTACTGTAGGTATGGTCCCACCAATTACCCTCCTGTCACAGCCCAATGCTGCCACTGCTTGTCAGGGCCCAGGACTGACCAGGTCTTAGACCCAGCTTAACTAGGTTCCGGATGTGGACCGTTAAACTACCTTGCTCAGGAATCATTTCTCTTAGGTGCCTGGGGACTATCTACTTTAGCTTGAGAGAGTAAGAAAGAGAGTCTTAGAGTAAAGCAGTCTTCTTAGAATAGATAGATCTTATTCTTTAGTATAACTTGGTAATCTTCAGCAGAGAGACACCATGCCAGTGTTCTGCAGGCAGAAGAGGAGACAGAGTCAGAGTAAGCAAGTCCATGATAGAATATGCATGCTCCTGACTACCTTCTCCTCCAGCCTAATATAAGGCTGATCTTGTGCCTCTCAACACCACAGGTGTACAGACAGCCATTTCACCACTGCTTTCATCTCGTGAGATTTCATGCTTGTTAGGAGAGCTAAATCCCTCTCCATGCTGTTTCCACCAAGGTGTTTCCATTATTGAGCTATACAGGTATTTCTTATAACTCTCACTTCTCCTAGCCATAGACTATATGGGCTGCTGCACCCTCCTTCCACCCATCCTTCTCACTCCCCTCCCCTCCCTTTCCACTTTCCTTATATTTTTAGGTTATAATTGGGTTATAGCTTTCATATGAAAGCTATAAATTAGTTTCATAGTAGGGATGAGTACATTGGTACTTTTTCTTCCATTCTTGAAATACTTTGCTAAGAAGAATATGTCCCAGCTCCATCCATGTAAACATGAAAGAGGTAAAGTCTCTATCTTTCTTTAAGGCTGCATGATATTCCATGGTGTACATATACCACAATTTATTAGTCCATTTGCAGGTCGATGGGCACTTGGGTTCTTCCATGACTTATCAATTATGAATTGGGCTGCAATAAGCATTCTGGTACAAATATATTTGTTATAATGTGAATTTCATCTTCTGGGTATATAGCTAGTAGAAGAATTGTAGGATCAAATGGAAGGTCTATTTTTAGATCTCTAAGTGTTCTCCAAACATCTTTCCAAAAGGAATGTATTAGTTTGCATTCCCACCAGCAGTGTAGAAGTATTCCCTTTTCTCCACAACCATGCCAACATCTCTGGTCTTGGGATTTTGTGATATGGGCTAATCTTACTGGAGTTAGATAATATCTCAAAGTAGTTTTGATTTGCATTTATCTGATGATTAAGGATGATGAACATTTTTTTCATATGTCTGTAGGCTGTGTGCCAGTCTTCTTCAGAGAAGTTTCTCTTCAAGTCCATTCCTCACCCTGAGATGACTTGTTCTTTTCCTGCTAATACATTTGAGTTCTCTGTGGATTCTTGTTACTAAATCTTTGTCAGACATAACCTGCAAATATCTTCTCCCATTCTGAGGACTGTCTGCTTGCTTACTGTGTTCTTGGTTGTGCAGATGCTTTTTAGTTTGATCAGGTCCCAGTAGTGTATTTTTGATGCTGATTCAGTTGCCTGGGGGAGGGGGGGAGTCCTCCTCATAAAATACTCACCCAGGCTGATTTCTTCAAGAGTTTCCTGCACTTTCTTCTAGAATTTTTATAGTTTCATGTCTTAAGTTTAAATCTTTAATCCAGTGAGATTCAATCTTGGTAAATGGTGAAAGGTGTGGGTCCAGTTTCAGTCTTCCACAGGTCGCCAGCCAGTTCACCCAGCGCCATTTGTTAAATAGAGAATCTTTTCCCCCACTGAATGTTTTTAATTGGCTTGTCAAAGATCAAAAAACAGTAAGTAGCTGGGTTCATATCTTGGTTCACTATTCTATTTGCTACATCTACTTCTCTGTTTTTGTGCCAGTACCATGCTGTTTTGATCACTATTGGTTTATAATATAGTCTGAGGTCTGTTAGTGTGATTCCTCCTGCTTTGTTTTTATTTATGAGTAATGTCTTGGCTATTCGAGATTTTTTCTGATTCCATATAAAATGAAGTATTATTTTTTTGAAATCTTTAAAGTATGACAGTGGAGCTTTAATAGGGATTGCATTAAAATTGTATATTACTTTGGGTAGTATGGACATTTTAACAATCTTGATTCTTCCCAGCCATGAGCATGGTATATTTTTTCATTTGTTAACATTTTCAGCTATTTCTTTTCTTAGAGTTTCATAGTTCTCTTTATAGAGATCTTTCACATCCTGTGTTAGATAAACTCCAAAATATTTCATCTTCTTTGGCACTACTGTAAAAGGAATAGAGTCCTTGACTGTTTTTTCAGCTTGACTATTGTTGATATGTATAATGACTACTGATTTATGAATGTTGATTTTGTAACCTTAGACGCTACTGTATTCTTTGATCACTTCTAAGGGTTTTATAGTAGAATCCCTAGTGTTTTCCAGATATACAATCATATCATCTGCGAAGAGTGAAAGTTTGTTCTTTTCTCACCCTATATGGATACCCTTGACCTCCTTTTCTTCCCTAATTACAATGGCTAAAACTCCCATTACAATGCTAAAGAGCAGTGGAGACAA